>JAAGNO010029170.1:5415-24540 GCA_033439905.1 Ceryle rudis
ACTCTACAAGCTTTAAGTCAGGGTTGTCCAATCCTTCAAGAGCCACTGCAATTCCTTGATCAACAAGGAATTCCTCTTCATACAAAAAGGATAGGACAAGTGAGAGAAAAAAAAACAAAAAGAAAATTTATCCCCTGGACACTGTTGCTTAATAGTGGAAGATGCAATATAAGCCTAAGCACTGCATGGGCAATGCAAACATCTATGGTCAGGATAAAACAGCACAAATCCTGGGAAGAGGGCTTCCCTCCTTTCTGCTCCAGTCACTCATCTTCACCTCTTCACTGTTTCTTCCCTTGCATTGGTGCAGCCAACCATGGGGCAGTGAAATCAATCATACCAGGGAATCAATCCATGTTAAACTAAAGAACTCCTCATAAACACATACATAAACATATAAGATTGTCCCTGATTATTTCTCTACTTACCACATAAAGGATCTTCCTGATACAAGAGAGAAGAGAGCAATAGGTTGAAGACTAGTGTCTGGCTGCAGAGAAGGGAGTGAGACTGTTCTTACCCATTCAAATTGCAGTTGCATTGTTCTCCCACTTAACAAGGAAAATAGGATTAAAAATACTGACCATGATAAAGGACACATTAGCTTTTAAATCCCTAGATACCTACTGAATTTTAGATAAATAATTATGAGCCAATGGGTTGGGTAAATACCAGACACCAAGAATAAAAGGGAAAGCATGTGAAGCCTAGTGATACTGTTTCATTTCACTGTTCATTTAATTCAGCTCTTCAAAACAGGGGAAACCCCGTATCTCTTAATGGCAAGAGGACACACTGCAGCATTTGCCACATATTTAGATATTTTTCTTGTGCTTTGTAGCCTCGATCTTTGTTACCTGCAAAGCATCAAACTCCATCCTCTCCCTGTTCATTTCTTTGTTATTGCGAGACAAGAAGTACTGCATCCAGTTTTGGGGTCCCCAGAACACGACAGACAGAGGAGGGACACAGAAATGATAGAGGGCTTCCCTTTATGAAGGGACACAGAAAGTTGAAGTTCTTCAGTCTGGAGACAACACAGCTCCAGACAGACCTTATTACAGCCTCTCGATATGTAAAGAGGACTTTAAAACCATCCCTTGTCCTGTTACCAGTAAAAAGTCTCTTCATATCTCTTTTTAACAGAACAAGGATAGGTTTACTTTGCACATAAGGAAGAAGCTGTTTGATGAGAATGGTGAGTCACTGGAAGAAGACTCAGAGAAGTTGTGTATGCCCCATTAATGCAAGTATTGCAAATGTCAGGTTGGACAGGGCTTTTAGCAACCTCATCTCGTGAAAGATGCTTGCCCATGGAAGGAGGGTGGACTAGAATATCTTAAAAGGAGGTCCCTTCCAGCCTGATCATTCTATGATTCTAACACACTTCGTGATTTGAAAAGTTCTAATTGCTTTGTGGAGTAGATAAACTCAGTTTAATTTGTTTGTATGCCAGGTCTTTTGGTGACTGTCACCAGAAAAGTCTGTTATCTACCAGTAGTTCACTTGATCAGACCATTCTCATGATACACAGAAGACTTCAGAGACTGGCCCAGAATAGAAATCAGGATCATGAAGTTAACTGCTTGATTCTAATTGCCATCCTAATTCTGTGGGCTATATTTCTTCAGAGTAATCAGAAGGTGTTTAACTTAAAGACATGAAGATTAGTTTCAAAGGAAAACTTGGGAGTGATTTAACCACAAGATATCCAAGGTCTGAAGACCTCCAAAGAACTGGCATGACCACCAACTATTTAGTCCCAAGAGTTAATTTCCTTTCTTACCATGAAACTGCACAGACTGTAACCAAGACCAAAAGTGAACATTAAGGAATGCACATTAATCACATCCTGTCCCACAACTCACCTAGAATAGCTATGTACAAACTATTGAGCTCCTAAACCGTCCATCATGAAACCAAGATTTATGTAAATTAGAAGCAGGCAAGTTAATATTAGAAACATACCTTTAAAGATTTGGCTTATCATAGACACCACTGGTATATTTTTATCTTACAGTTTGGCAAGTGCTACCTAATCTCACCAGCTATGAAAACCCCAGAAAACCCTGAAGTAAAGCACTTCCCCACCACCACCACTACTGTTTTCAATTCTCACATAGCCTTCAGTGGGGAGTTTCAATTAAAACATTATTATATTTGATTTAAATATAATAAATTACAAAATATAATAGGCTATGCATTTATGAGACAAGTGCTAGTAATATGTAGTTTTATCACACTGTAATAAGCCAACAGTAAATTACAGGAACTTTCAGCCAAGTCATAGGATCTGACTGTGTCTGAACAGTCAAGGGCCTATGTTAAGAACAAAAGAAGAATGGTATCGGAATATTAGACTTAAAGTGGCAAGTTACTGCCTTCTCTCACATAGCAACAAAACATGACAGCATTACAAGGAAAATACCAGGCTGTACATTATTAGCTCATAAGAATAATTTCTGTCAGCCCCTAGTGCATGGGATTATTCTGCATTTTAGAAGACAAGTAGGAACATAACGTGGCTGGAACCCTAGACTGTAATCATCTAAAGCAAAATAGAGAGTACACAATAATCACCATGGTTTATATTTTTCTTACCCACCAGAAATCCTTTCCAAATGCAGTAGTTTCAGTTTGCTCACTGAAGAAACTCTTACAGTTGACAGTAGCAGAGGGTTTTTTGGGTTTGGGTTTTGTTGTTGTTGGGTTTGTTTTTTTTTTTTTCCACCCTATGTCAATTGTACTGGCTACCAAGCATGGAAGATTTTAAATATCATCTTTTTATGAGCCAGTATTCTGTCAGATAGATTTATTGCCATATAACAAGTTTGACATTTTGTAAAAGCAAAAAAGTTACAGGTTCCAAACACCTAAATGAATACCTACAAAGATGCTTTTAAGATCTTGATCTAATATCAGAGCTCCTGATATAATTTATTTTTCCCACAATTTATAATAGACATAATTAGGTACATATTTTACTGCCACAAAGACACGACAGGGAAAGCAGCAATTTAACTGTCAGATAAAGAAAGATTCAGCATTGTCTGAAAGTAAAAGTATCCAAGAGCAAAGGAAGTTTGACTTCAGTGTCTGTATTTCCAATGCAGGACTATTCTGTAATGAGTCTGCTACGATGACTCATTCAAATTAGAGCAATCTGAACACTGCTCTGCTTCACACTCATTAGTCAAGCCCAGATTAACAAGAATTTAGTTCTTGAAGAGTTTCCACATCGCTATCAGACAGCTGGCACAAAGAATAAAAATATCTTTTATATTTCAAGTACTGTTTAGTCAACTAAATCAAGTAAATGGTTTACAGCTCACAAGTTGACTGTGGGCCCATAGTAACTTCTGTACTGATTCAAGTCAAGCATCTCACCAACAGCAACCATCCACAAATTTTAAAATAAATATTATCAGTAGCACATGTGTACATAGAACAATCTCTGCTTTGCCCACCTTGCCTTTCAAGCAAATAGTTACCTAGTAGTAACCCGAGTAAAGATAACTATATAGATGCAACTGGTTTGGTTATAAACTTCATGAAGGTACTTAATGCCCCTAAATTAATTTTAACTTTCACTTGATTCTATGACAACAGTTGCCCTTTTCTGTACCTTTAAAGGTCTTCTCTTATTTGGTAAGACAGAGCCAATGAAGGCTCAAAACACACACAATATTCAGGACCACAGTATGTAAAAAACATCTTTATTAGGTTTCCTTTTGATTTTAATTGCCATTTCTTTTGTTTTTGACACCGTATCAATATTTTTAGGAAAGCTGCAATAACACCCAAGACTTTTTCCAAGTAGAAAGGCATCCATTTCCTCATATGCAATTCCAGCTACTTCCTTTGGTCCATTTGCTTTTCCTTCTCACTAACAGCCCACTTGGCTGGCCTTAAACCCTGCCATCACATTTGATCTACCATGAAAACACAGTCAGCACCATGAGTTCCCTCAGAGAGCACCAGTAGCTTTCTAAGGATCAACCTCCTTCACAACTTGTCCCCATTTTATACACCCATGCCTACCAATTCTATTATTTCATTGCTACTGCTAAGTCTCACATGGGTGATCAGCCTCAGTTCTGTAGTTTTCTTGATTTTATAATCTGGAATACTTCCAGGAAGTTGTGTTCATCTGCAACCTCCTGCTTTTCTAGAATAAAAACTGCTTATGCATTAGATAACATATGAAACTCAATATAGATCTTCATACTAACTTTCCCTCTCATCCCATTCACCTACTAATACCAGTCAACTAATATAACCATTCCAGATGAGAAATTAAAGAAATAAAGATGTATCAAAATAAGGTTTTTGTATATTTCAAGAACTCAGAAAATAGGCAAGAGACCCATTAATGGCAGAGTGTTACACTATCTGGCATAAGATGCAGTATAAGTTTGCATTCCAGCACAAAACTAGAATTAACAACTCATAGCACCAGCCTGTTCATTACAGACATCTGCAGTTTCTTCCCCTGCACTAGAAACAGGATGCATTTACAGCTCTAATCAGTTGCTGGGAGGATAAGCAACAGGCTGTGCTGAATTGAAGAACATTATGCCAGTTAACTAAAACCTAGCAGCAGCACATACTAATCCTATTATCAACATCTTGACAAATAATCAAATGAACAAGTGTACAATTATTTTAATTGTTTCCTTTTTCACATAAGGAATGTCAAAAATTATTAGACCAATTCTATTTACAAAACATTTACTGAATTCGTAATATTTCATATTCACATAAAACAGAGGATACCAGGACCACAGCTTTAGCCCTTGATAGGAGGCCCAATACCGCACTTCAGCTTTCTGCTTATTAAAATATTTCTGAAACACAGCAGCTAGTTCATCGGATTTTGGAAGGCCATACTATTTACCTAGTTATCAGAGGTATTCAAACTGCTTCTCCCACTGCTCCTCACTGACTCACCCCTATCTTGGACAGGTCTTTCTGGAGGAGCTACACTGTTCACCCCAGCCTAGCCAGCAACAGCACCATGCATGTCTGACAGTGGCTACAGTGCTTTCTTGCTTTATTTCTACAGCCTAACATAGGTATGAGCAACGCTGTGCAGGACAAATATAGAAGTCTAATAAATTTAACAGCTCTCCTGGAAGGACAGAAGGCTTGAAAGTTCACCTGAAATGGCAAAACTGTGTATTGCAGACTTCAGTGCCTCTAGTACAAAAGAGTAAATTCATTCTACCCACGTCACAGGTGGTCTGGCCTTTTTTTAAGGGAGTACTACATGGTGTGAATACACAAAATATGAAGTGTCTAAATACCCTTTGCAATGCATTCAACTCATTTTGGACCCCAAATAAGTGCTTAGGGCATGGATAATGAAAAAAATATTTTAATGGATAACAACTGTAGATAAACTTGCACTGTTAAGTATTTTATATTGTCACCTAGGTACTTGTCATCCAAAGTTGACTTGCTGTTTTTCACACTAAACTAATTTGGGACCTATTGAATTGTGTATAAGATATACTCTTTGTTGGAAACTGACCTACTGAAAGGACCACCACCATTTAAGTTTCTGTTAGTGGTTGCTTGAAAGGTACCTACACATTATGCTTATGTCATTATGTCCACTTTAATTTATGAAATTTTTTCTGGACATCTTGCTGCAAATTTTGAATTAAGACACTGGAGAAAGAGCAGAATGTTTTCAAATACTGAAAACACAAGAAAAACAGGCTTATTTTTTCTTTTCTCTTGTCATAATATGAACTGATGGTAGATCTGTTTTACAGATTAACTGGACAAAAGGAAGTACTTGAACAAACTGTGAACAATTATTAGTGCCCCTGAAGTAAAAAAAAAAAAAAAACAAAAAACCACCAAAACCAAACAACCCCCTCAGAAGAGGTTTGCATTGTTCAAGCTTCCAGTCCAGCTTGTCTAACTGCACACTGAACCTGTAAAAGCATCCAATCTTCATTAAGCAACTTCTCACCCTACTCTCAGAGAATGTGCCAGCCCCTTAAAACCTCCCTCCTCAGCACAAACATTGTTTGTCTGCAAATCCTGACAGTGCCTTCAAAAAGCCAAAAGCTGTTTTAGCTTTGAAAATTTACTGTTATTGACTAAAAAAATAATAAAAAAATCTATTGTGTACTGCACACTGCTAATGTATAATTGATTCTCTGGGATAGCATTGCAACTCAAGCTGCTTCAGCCCTCAGTGTTGTGTTCTTCCACCTGCTACCAAATCCATTAACCAAATGTGTTGACAACCTCAGATACCATGCTGAGTGTCAGTGTCAAATGGGAGGAAAAGGCCTAATTTTCCTACAGCAACCCTCATGTCTGTCTAATGTAACACAAAAAACTTCTGCTTTTGCTACTTAATTCTTATTCTATCACTTGGCACTAGGTGGTTACAAACAGAAAAGCTTTAGAGGTAAGTATTTTTTATTTGAGATTGCTATAGAGGATCAAAATTTAAGACCCAAGAAGCAAATTAGTAGAGAGAAAGACTTACCTGGAGCCAAGATAAACTCTGCTTCAATTTTAAAGGTAAGTTTATACTAGCCTGTTCCTTACACAACAGACCCTGGTGCATGTCTTAGCACTCACAAGTCAGCATTATAGTCCAGCAGAAAAATTAAAGCTACAATCTTATTTTTCAGTGAACATGCACTTTCAAAGATTATCATTATTCCTGTTGCCTTGGTATAACTGAGCAAAAAAACTGAAGAAGTTCTTTACCATGAGGGTGGTAGAGCATTGGAACAAGTTACCCAGGGAGGTGGTTGAGGCCCCATCCCTGGAGACATTCAAGGTGGGGCTTGACTAAACTCTGAGCAACCAGCTCAAGTTGAGGATGTCCCTGCTCCCAGCAGGAGGGTTGGACAGGATGACCTCTAGAGGTCCCTTCCAACTCAGACATTTCTATGTTTCAAACATATCTATGATTTCTAAATGAAGATTTGGAAAAAACAGTTTTCCTAATATTTATAAAGGCCATTTAAGGAAATCACAGACATGTGATTATGCAGGTACTTTCAACAACCTGCAATCAACAACCATCGTACAGCCTGTAGACATTAATGGTTTGGGTTCTCCCTCCCCCCCCCACTCACTACTGATGATTTTTCAAGTTAAAATACCTAATAATACTAGTTTTACAGTAGTTTTAGAAGCATTCTTATAGTAGACAGGACTTTAGTGCACATAAAGGAAAAACAGCAAAGAAAAAAGAATTCAGTACAGAGTGACAGAAGAAACTTCTTTTGAATGAGTTACTGAAAGATAGAAATCATGTTAGGATTGGTTGAATTAAAATGACATTGCTTACCCACTACATCACAGTCTAAATAGGCACATACGGATCTAAATACAACTGAAGATAAAATGTGTTTTAGTTCTGAGAAAAGCCACTCATCACTAATCTACAAAACTAGGAAAGAATGCATCTCCCTGCAATCAGACAACATTTTTAACTTAAGATACCTTAAAAACACGGGACAGTTTTATAGTATTCCCCATGACAATTTTTCTACATGGTTACTTGAGGTAGACACATATGATTTCACATTCCATGTACTAATCCTAGATACTCATGTCTTCATTTGCATAGGTATTTTTGTAAGTATGAAACATCAGCAAGTGTTATCAGATTTAAGGCTTGGAACATACTCAGGCTTAAGCGTTATACACAAAGCTGAAAAATTAATATAACTGGAAATTACCTTTTCACTATTTTAAAAGTAAAATTAAAATTATAGTCTAAGACTTGTGGTTGTTCTAAATTAGGGCAAGGGAAGGCCCCAGGTCAATAAGATGACCACATATCTATTGAATTTTTTTGCAGTAGAAGAACCAAAAGATTAATATATCAAGAAGCTACCTAAAAACAACACTCAGTGTCTTTATAGATACAAAGAAAGCACTGTCTAACAGCATGAATCTGAATTTCCACAGAGGAAAATCTGTTCATTTAAATATAAAATTCCTAAAAAAAAAACCCTTAAGATTCGCCAGAATATTTATCAGATGAGTGAAGGTGAGCTAACAAAGTTGGGTTTTGTTTTTTTTTTTTTTTTTTTTCCATGAAGTCACCTACAACTGAAGCATTCCTTAATCAGCATATACTTTTCTGTAGGTTCAAAGCAGGTCTTTCAAGTTCTTGAGCATGTGTACAATATTCAGGGTAGAACAGAATTTTCTGCAGTCCCATGCAATTCCATGTCTACTTAAAGCTTATGAAATGTAAGTGTTGATGCATAGTCTTTTGGTCCTTTATGTGAGTCATTCATATGACTTGAACTAATTTGTGCAGCTACTCTAGATACTTCAGCTTATTTGATTTGAACACAGAAAAGTCTACTGTTTCTCCTATTCCTAACATATTCTCCTTGCATTTGCTCCCATAGCACAGAAATACCTGAATGTGCTTTAAGAGTTATTTTGTGCTATATTTGAAGATCTGACAGGTTTAAATAAAAAGAAATATTTCTAAGCCAGAGACACAAATCAACCTGTAGTGCACCTGCCTTAAACCACTCTCTCAAGATAAAGGTCTGTTTAACATATTAAGGAGGAATTAGACAACTCCAAAGGTAAGCAATAGCTTGATACGTAAAAAAAATTGCTTTTTGTCTAAGAATAAGGAAGGGAAGGGGACTTAATCTTCCAGACCTGTTCTTGATCTTGCAGCTCTCTTAAGTCACCTACATTTCTGTAAATAAAATTATGAGTTCATTCCATACAGTAGAAGGCTGATGAGCCACCCTGTGTTTTTAAGTGGCCTCTGTGATGACTTTAGATAGCTCTTTATGGTGACCACCCAACATCTTTTAATTCACAACACAAGTATGAAAAGTCTCAGTTCAAATCTTTGCAGAACAATGCTGTTATGCAACACATGATTAAGCAGCATATTTAGACTGAAGAAGAGTTATATTCACAACAGCTCCTTACAGATCTCAAGGCAAGTGTATTTCTGTTGGAGTTTTAAGAAAAAAAAAATCACATACCTGCATAAACACTACATATCTCATTTCATGTTTGAGGCTTTATGTGTTAAAATATATTGTCCTCCCAAACTTTCTGGTTTTACACTTGTAACACAGCTTCAGAACAAAGTTAAAGAAAAATAAAAGACAGTCCCTCTCAGAACATATAAAAAAGACCTCATAAGGTTTCTAGAGGGGAAATCAGAGAACAGACTCCTTCAGTAGATTCCCTCAAAGGAAAACAGAACTGGACTGAAGGCTCCCTGAAATTCTTAATTCAAAATTCTGCTTAAAAAAAAAAAATGAAACCTTTCTTGGAAGGGGCATAGAACAACAAACAAAAAGAACATGAGTACTCAGTCCTGTACAGTGAGCTTCCAAGAAGTTATCACACTTCGTCGAATACATTTAGTTTCCCTAAACAAATGTTCCATAATGTGTCTTAAACCAAATCGTCCTGCACTTCCAAAGTCTTTGCACAAGTAAAATATCACAAGAAAATTTTGAAATACATAGACAAAAATATCTAAATTCTTTTCCTTTTAGCATTTAAGAATGTTAAGTGCATACAAAACTATTATTCTACAAGCTAAATACTATCTTATTGGGGTTACTGGTGAGCCTTTTGACAGCATCTTGACATTATGCACATCATATAGCTTGCCGCAATGACAACACCAAACACGGAGTATAGCCAAAGTCACAGAAACCTCCGGATCAAGCACAAAACCAGAACATAAAACACATCACTACATAGCTGTGCAATGACTATCCACAAGACACCATTACTGACACATTCCAGCAAGTCTCCTTTCTCCGACACACCCTCCTCGTGTGTGATCGTGAATACAACCATGCACTTCGGCAGGTAAATCAGGCAACAACAGAGGCACAAGCAAATAACACCAAAGACACCTCTCTGGAAAGGACACGTAGTTTCTGCTTGTATCTAGCCAGCTGCAGTGCTGCCCCAAACCAAAACACCACCCACCCCTCCCCTCTACTCTTTCTTCATTAATCTTCAGTCCTAACCCTATGTTTGCTTGGAGTTGCTTCTTCAGTTGCTGTTGTCCAAAGGACAAGCTAAATACAGTCAGCCTCAGGATTCTGAAGAGGCACAGCAACTGCTTACTCACAGGAGACTGTAGCATTTCCCAATAAACCATATTTCATGTGGTTAAAGCCTTGAAGTCACCTAAAATGATTTTAGATTAAGCAGGAATATTGACTGCATATATTTCAAAGTGTATTAAAACCAAAACACACAAAGTATACTTGGGAAGAAAACACAAACGCTTACTTACATTTTGCTGCATTTGGTGACAAGTCTACCACAGAAGCACAGCAGCAGGTCAGCCCACAGCATAAATGAATGGGGAGGCAAAGGTGACCCCAAAGCAGAATGCTACCCCAGTGGTGCTGAGCTGGGTGAGCTAAGCAGAACAAATAGCAACAGATACCATCAATACTCCAGTAATAACCAGCTATAAGTAGTCAGGTCTGTAACCAATCCAGGAAAACAAAACAACAGTTCAAGTACAGAGCTAAGCACATGTGCAGCTTCAAAAAAGAACAGCTGCCTGCAGTGGAGCTGAAATAGGGTTCTTGGGCAGGATGGTGTTGTGGAGTCCCAGGTGAGGTTGATCAGGGAATTTAAGACCTATTAGTGCACTCAGGGCCATCACACAATTCTTATTCACAAACAAAACAGTATTAAAGGAATAAGCAGAACATTGGGCTGTAGGGAAAGAGGAAGATACCACATTTTAAATGCACCCACTTCCAGCACCTCATCTATTGTAATATAGTATAAGAACCAAAAGCTACATCTCTTTTCCTTCTATGGCCCCAGTTTTACACGTAAGTGAATCACCATTTTTTCCATCTGTATTAATCTTGACTTTCTTCTTTCTTTCCCTCTTAGTTTACTGAGGGAAAAAATTATATAAAAAACAGTAAAAATAAAAAAATATTCAATGTTTTAATATATTAACCTAAGATCTATCTTCACATTAGATTTTCATTTTACAACATAAGCAGTGGTTACAACTTAGCAATGATCATTCATTCGTTCATCTAAGTCACCTGGGACTGGTTAAGCCAATCTGTCCAGAAAGCTTTTCTCAGCACTGCTACGTTTCCAAGCCATTATTTTAAAACTGTTCCTCCTGTAAGTAAAACCAAGGTATTTGGGTGCACCTGGAACTTTTTGGCATGCAAAGGGAGTCAACAAACTCCAGGAACTTCCCTGTTAAGTTTTTCACATTTGTCCTACAAACCTTAGAGTTGCCTTCTAGGTGTAGAGGTGAGGTGTCCTATCTTGTTTTCTGATTTTTTTTTTTTCCCTGTCAGGGCTGGTCCCTGCCATCTGCTGGGGGAGCAAGGGCATCCCCTAGCCTGTAAGACCTAGTGACAGGAAGCAGTGGGGTCAAGCTGGGCTTTTTCTCACCATCCATTGTCCACGTGGGGAGGCAAAGGAACGCTGGCTATCTCTGTTGTCTGTAAGTCTGTGGCTGTAGCCCTACATCCAGTATGTGTGTGGCTGACCTGGGCATGCCACCCTTGTTATCTGAACTTCAGTCCTTGTAGACAAAACCCCCAGTGCCCCCAAAACGGAGACATGAGGATGCTTCAGGTTAAGATAGACAATAAACCAAAAGTATCAGTAAGGAACAAGGCTTTAAGGACTCTTTCTCGCAGTTTATGGCAGGCTAGCCTTGCGCCTGTGGTGTTTAGTGATCTTTCATTTTATTCACAGTCGTGTAGATGATAAGTGTTTACTAGGAGCCTTATCAGAATACTACACATGTAGACACTGATGACTTCGTGCATACAAAGTGCACCAATACCAAAAGAAGCTCATGAAGTGTTTTTGTAACAGCAGCTGCACGCACAGCAGATTGGTGCTATGCTGCAATTTTACTGCTTTCCATTATATTAAGTGCATAATATGGTAAAACTTCACCCCACAGTTCCAACTGAAAATAGATGCGTTTCACACCTCATCTGTCAACTGCTTTTTGCTTAATCCCACACTTGTCCCTCTCCCATTCCTTCTGTCTCTTTAAAATGTGTGCAGCTTTCCATGGCTGTGGAGGTAGGGTGACATAACATGGGCTGAATTTTATACACGTTTTCTGAAAGCTTTCAGGTCACAAGCTATGAATGTTTTTTAAGCAATTAGTCTTCCCACTGTGATATGAGCTATCAGATGCTGACAGTAGGACAGTTTGCACAACTAATTATGTAGGATAGCAGCTGTAAGTAATGATATAAGAAGTTTTTTAAGAGCAAGGAAGATTGAAGTGCTTCTCGGCGACTCCTTTCGGTAGCCAGTATCTGCAGTGTACTGGTGTTTTAATTTATGGTTTCGGAATCTCACTAATTCAGTCAAAGAAAGAAATTGTCTCAGTTCAAAGGATACATTTTGTTAGATAGGTGCAGTCTACCTAGCTCTTTATATGCAATAATTAAACAGATTTTTGTAAGGATTAGTTTTAAAATCATTGTTGAAGCCATACCTGATATATTTATTTCTGCAATGAAATTGCTGGTTTTCTCCCCTGAACATTTCTTGAGATTTTATCTAGTCATTCACTCTGCAGCCATGTTGTCAAGCAGAGCAGATTATCCAAGTATCATCTACTCTTTAATATCTTAGCAAAATTAAACTGATAAAATGTCTTCAAGCAGAATTACTTGAAAACAAAACAGCTAACAACTATATTAAGTTTAAATACAAAATGAGTCATCTCTTCAGTGTAGTTTGAACACACCATGGAAGGGCAGATGGCTCAAACAATTTTTAACACTCCAGAGTCTAAAACTTTCCTCTAATCCCACAATTTATTTAATAAGTAACTTGTCTTATCCTTACAAATTTATACATACATATTATTCAGCACATGTTGATTTGCAGTAGATTAGTAAACTGACATAAGTGAGATCAGCACTCCCCTTCCCTTGCGTTAGAAAATGGTGCATTGGAATCGGGCACCTTTTTTTTTTTTTCTTTTTTTTCCTTACAGCCAGTGATCAAACACCACAATGTTGGTATTTAAACATGCCTCTGTTTGTGACAGAATGATCAAGCTACTCAACTTTCTCTAAAAATAATCGAATAATCCAGCCATCATATTGCAGAGTTGAATAGCCCTGACATGTAGAGAAATGTGTGACATCTATGTCAATTAAAACGTGCAACAGAAGGGTGATCTTATTGACAGATTTGCAATTCATATTGTTTTGATTGGAGAAGGACAGGAGCAAACTACTTCATCAAGTGGAAGTGTAATTTACTATTTGTAAATTAGGAAGGCTGTACGTGCCTTTTCAAGTACAGCAGTTCAAGCCGACCTACTGATAGCACCCCATTAGGGAAACCCAAAACCAATGAACTTTATCCCTTTCGCTTACACTAGGCTGTCAACGCTTAGCCAAGTTCACCCAAGAGCTCACTGTCAGTTAAGCATTTGTCTGCTATGGAAATTTATGACACCTGGATTATAAAAGATTTTATGTTAGGAAATATTTGGTTGCAATAAGTTTATTGTAATCATAGTGTTTGTGTAGTTGGCAGTGTTTGCAGTTGATGTTCATCAGACTGAAATTTTCCCAAAGAGGGTTAAAAGCTTAAGAGGCTTTAAATTTAACATCTTAGTGAGATGAAAGCATGTATGTGTTGAATAAGTAGACCTTACCAGCTATACGAAAGGCCACAGCTGCAGTTTTTCAGGACAGCCCCCTTAATTGTGCTGCCTTTAAGTCATATTATATATTAATTTTTGATTTATGTGTCTGCAAGGTAGTGATTAAAGCATTTACCATAAAAAATAAAAATTACATCAATGCACATCTTAAACTCAGTAAGCTGAGATATTACAAATGGAAATTACTTGCTACTTACAGAATTGTTAAAGATCAGCTTGCAGGTACCTTCTTACTGAGAAAGAAGGTTGAAATGTCATCAGTAGCTTAAGTTTGTTTTCCTTCTTCCAAAGTTATTGCCTTTTTCTGAGAAAAGGAGAAGTCACAGGAATCCAAACTAAGATATATTCCTTCTCTGTCCCAGCCTTTTTTTTTTTTTTTTTTTGGGGGGGGGGGGGCAGGGGGGGTTTGTTAGTTTCACAAAAGAAGGGAAATTCATCTTTTTTACAGTTGCATTTTTATCGACCACCTACATTTTCCTGACTATGCGGGAGATTTGCATGTGCTATCTCACTAAAAGTGTGCATTGGTGAGGTTGACCAATCCTGGGTAAAAGGGCCATTAATACTTTCCCAGCCACAACTGAGAGTCAACATCAACAGTTTTCCAGTTAGATTAGTTTGCTGATCCCAGTGCAGGCAGTCAGGGCAGCTTCAGCCAACATAGGCTTGAGTAAAAAAGGAAAATGTCACAGATATCTTCACCTTCTACTCATAGTTCAAGCCTAAATCAAGTTAAGCTGGCCAAAATACAGATAAACTAGGAAATGCTCTTGAGTAACTAGCATCGTCATAGCTCACCCCAGCATGGAGGACCAGAGGACTGATGATAGGTGGTGATGGTTTGCAGACATCACTGTTAAAAACAGTGCTTTCATGCAACAGGAGGGGAGAAGCCTGAAGCATTGTAGCTCTCAGTGAAGAAGCTGTAATGTCTTCCCACTTCTCCTAAAGCCATTTTCATCTAGGAGTTTGCCAGCTTTGGATAAGACTTTCCACAAGTAAAAAATGAGCCGACTTTGTTATTTCCATCACAGACCAGCTGTAACTGAATCAGAGCTCGAAAGCTACAAAAAAAGTAACTGAAGAACAAGTGCTTCTGTAGGTTGTCTTAAGTGGTGCTCTACAATTATTCCAGTCTTTAAAGCAACTGAGCTTTGAATTTCTCTACATCTAGAGGATCTTGCTATAATACTTATAACGGAGATCTTAAAAATTACTTAGTACAGCTTTTCACTTTCTTATTTAAATGCAGTCTACTGTAAAAAGCATTAAGAATGAGCATAGCTTCCCATCAAAAAATTAATAATTTTTGCTGCCAGATTTTTGATCTGTTTCCATTCTTACAGAGCAAGGTGGTAGTTAAAAAAAGCTGCAAGTATGGTACTCTGCAAGGAAATATTGTGTAACTTTAATGAATTATATTTGATAAACACAGCCCTGTGTAGAAAATGATTGCAGACTCTGGTAGTCTCAGTGTATAGCATAGGAGGGCAATACCAACAGTATTCTTTCATAGTTGAATCCTGAAATACCTATTCTTTGAAAAAAAATGTTGGGGTCCAGTGCCTCTGCAATGAAAAATAAACTTGGTTTAGTATTGTATTAGCCATGAGATTTATCATTTTAAGATGCCAACTTTTACTACTTTAGGTTCCAATTTTGGTAAATGCTATTTGGTTGCCTATCAAGAGCTAAGCTACTAGTTTTCTTGATAATCTGAATAGTGTATTTGGAGCTTTAATTAAGGGTGGCATAATACTTAGGCAAAGTTTAAATTGTGGATGCCTGAATATCTTTAACTTTTGGTGTGAAAATAGTAAATCTTGTCTAAACAGACAAGCTCTGTTCCACCTGACACTAAGACTGAGAGGAATCCTCTTTTAATTTTAAATTTCTATTCCAAGAGCCAGGATAAAGCAGAGACAACAAGAACTGAACAGCCAGGCAGTACAGCCTTCAGCTAGGGAATGGGCACAGCACATGTGTATTGTGTTTTCCCCTTACTCAGAGCAAAGCAAGAACAAAGTTCATACCCAGAACTTGTTGGTGCTCTACAGACTTTAATTAATACATCTGACTGAGCATTTTGTTGTCCACAGGGAAGTAAACTTCTTGTCTGCTTGTCCCTATCAGCTCAGTCTCTCTGTTTTCAGGTTTCAAATTCAAGGCACTTGCTTTCCTTGTCAAAGTTTAATTTTATCCTCTCAGTTGTTTTTTGTTTGTTTGTTTGTTTATTTTTTTATACAGTTGGCAAGGAGTGATCAGAAAGTCTAGCAGGTATGAATAAGAAGCCTCTGAAATACAAGGTAAGCTGTGGGGTCTGATAAATTTCAGAAGAGAGTAATTTTCAAATGAACCAACTTAGGGTTAACACCAGAAGTTCACACCTTCTTTTCCCATTCTCGGCTTTATATTCATTTAAATAGGGCATCTACTGAAATAGCTCAAGCCTAACATTATCAAGGGACTGAGGGAAGCTGGATACCTGCACGTATTTTGAAACACTATCTGACAAGATGCGATTTGTTAAGCCCTTCAGATGCAACTTTTAGTGAAAAGTAGAAAATAAATGCAGAAAAACAGATTACCACTTCTCATTTCCCGGCCTTGAACAGCAAGCAGCTGAGCTGATCTATTGAAAACATACACTATATTACTCTATTATCTTTTCCAAGTCATAACTACAGTTTACAGCAGCTTTCATTTAACCTACTCAGAACAAAAACAAAAATACAGAAAAGATGCAATATAACAGACTTCAATAATGCACCAATTCACTTACATAAATGATTTTTTTTTTTCCTCACCATAACATCAATGGTAACAGAGGGTCTAGTCTGAACCAGGGGAATTCATCTTCAGTGCAAATAATGCAAGCACCGTCAAATAGATATCTACTTTGTATAGATTAAGGCAATAGTGAAGATATCACCTTAATTAAAGTGCTCAACAAAGTTACTTGAGTTTTCTCTTCAGATTGGATACTTAGAGGAATTTTTCCAGAGACCGGCTCTGTAAGAAGAATATAAGCATAGTGACACCTGGCTCTTAACTTCCACCAGAAATTCCCAGTTAAAAACTCCCAGAGTGAGGTTATTACTTGGGTGTCTAATTCAATGTTCCTTCCATATAATCTTGAAATGTAATATTGAGTATCACAAAGTTCAATGTCCATAGTACTGCTACAGACTAGCATTTTGATTGACAAGCTGTCATCCTGTCAGTCGGTGCTGTCTACTGTTTGAGCCCTCAGCTGCAACTCCCCTTCAGAAACCTGTGAACCAACGTGCACCTCTCCAGCTTTGCTGGGAGTTACTAAATACCAAATCTGTTACAAGTATCAAAAAGCACTTCCAAGGAAAGGCTTCCTATGAAAAATCCATCGGTCTTACGTCTGGAGTGGCTTGATGTAACTTTAATTCCCACCTGTGTTTTGATAAACAATATTCAAGAGCCATCTAGTGAACATAGGATGTCTCACCCTCATTTTTCGTGCTATTAAACATGACGATATATTCAGCTAGTTGAGGTAGTGGGGGGTCTGTCATATGCAGATGTGTATATAGGGCATTCTCATATGGGAAGAGGAAAGCGTAATATCTAGCATTTAAATTTAGGCTTTAAGTATGATTTCAGGATATGTCAAGTACAGGACAGCATCACAAAAAGAGTCACCAAGTGCTATCCATGTGATTCTGAAATGGAAATATAATCACAATTGAAAGTGCCAAGCAATATTTGCCTATAGCCACAGAGAGGTAGGTCTTGCCAAGGTCCTTGAAAATAGGCCATGTTGGCTCTAACAGTCTGAAGGGAAATCCAAATTAATATAAAGCTCTTTATCGCCCTGTCTCTGTTCACAGTCAGTATAAATTCACAGCTTTTCAGCTTTTGTATTTATAGCGCACAGGACTTCAACCAGAAGAAGCAACTTCCAGTTCTGCAAAGGTGTCTGAACTGTGATGCTTCTTTTATCTGAGCAAGAGTTCTTAACTTTGATAGTCTTTGAATCCTAAAATAGCTTGAATATGCTCCTCCGTTGATTAAAATAAAAGTTATCAGTCTGGCATGATGCAGAAATAAAAATGATGGAGAACTGAGCATTTGGCCTAGAAATTCAGTCTGAATATTATTTTAACTCTCTGCATTCTATTTACAGTGGCTCCCCTTGTTCACCTAAGGATATTAAGGACTCTGCATACTAAAACACAAGCAATTACTACAATAGCATAGCAGGTTGTCTCTCAAAATCAGCAAATCTTATTTTTAAAATGATCATCTAAAGTGAGATACTGTAGGATGGTCAAGGGCTACATCTTGCCTAGTACCCAGTTCTCCTGTGAGTTTTAAGTGCACCAGTCAGAGGTACCAGGTTCTTTCCATCACATACCACAAAGTACATTTTTACTAGCTCTGTGACAGAAGTGTTTCACACGTGGTTCTGAGTTGAGGTGTGTTGAAGGTGATCCCACAGCTCATTCTGAAATGAGTATCTTTTTACTAGTTAGTGGTTTGCTTTTGCTGCAGTACGATTAATATACCTGTCTTCTTTAGTGGATGGGTATAGCAATGTATCTGGAGAAGAATGGACATGTAGCCCATCCAGACTCAATATTGCCTTGACACGTCTAGGCTTGCCCTAACATAACCAGGCCTGAGGGCCAAGTAGAGACGTGTCAAGGCAGCACAAAGCAGCACTGGTTGCAATAACAGAAACTGCTGAAGTCTGCTAGAACAAAATAAGAAACTGCAACAGTGTTAGCAACTGCCTTATAATGAATGACATGGCTGTGTAGCTTTAACCAATCATTAACAATAATGAGGCACATGTAAGGCGCGTGGACAGATAGCTTTAACCAACCATTAGTGCACGTAAGGCGCATGGACAGGGCATGTAGCCAATAGCAATGCAATGTAGCTCATGCACGGATGTAGAAAAAATATGTAAGCTGTGTGTGTGTGTTTGAATAAACAACGGCAACTTTGATCACATTGATCTGTGTTGAATCCGTTCATTCAACTCCCGCAGATGGGTAACAGTGTGCCCATTGCTTTTCTCATTTTTTTGATTAGAATCATAGAATAGAATCATAGAAATGTCTGGGTTGGAAGGGACATCTAGAGGTCGTCTAGTCCAACTCCCCAGCTGAGAGCAGGGACATCTTCAACTAGAGCAGGTTGCTCAGAGCTTCGTCAAGTCTCACCTTGAATGTCTCCAGAGATGGGGCCTCAACCACCCCCCTGCGTAACCTGTTCCAGTGTTATACCAGGTCCATGTCCTTCCTGTGCTGAGGGCTCCAGAGCTGGACGCAGTATGCCAGGTGAGGTCTGACCACAGCAGAGTAGAGCGGCAGAATCACCTCTCTCAGTCTGCTGGCCACACTTCTTTTGATGCAGCCCAGGATGTGATTGGCCTTCTGGGCTGCAAG
>JAAGNO010029170.1:33260-61178 GCA_033439905.1 Ceryle rudis
GCCTAAAAAGTCCCTCCCCAGCTTTCCGGTAGGCCCCAAAGCAATAAAGCACAAAGGAAAAACAAGAAAAGGGTGAAAACAAGGATCATAACTATTTCATATTTCATTTGCTTTGCTTGTCAATGAGCAACTGTTGGAAGGAAAACACTTCAGCAATTTCTTGCTGTGGATGTTCCTGTAAGTTCTACACAGTCTAAAGCTACTAAAGCTACTAACTGTATGCACTATATATTTTTGGACCCTGCACTCATTTTGTTGGGAGATTATGGGACACGAAGTCTCTTAGATGTGATAGTGCTATAAGAGGTGAATACTTGGCTTCCAGCTGGTGCAGTGTTTTCATCAAACTGAACTTCTTTCCTCACTTATTTTACTTTAACTGTTAAGCAGATGTATCTTTAATGAGACATTCTTTACTCATTTCAAGCTCAGGGCAGCAGCATGTGCCTGTACATGATGCTGATTTTACAAGGCTTTTAAAATGTCACTTGCATTTTACCCTTTAAGATTGGATACAATACCTAGTTTTATCTGATTAGTGCAGTTTTTTCTTACTCAACTAGGGCATGCAAAACTTAGCCTTTAATAAGATTCAAACCATTTTTTGAGATTGGATTTTCCCTCTATTGATATGATTCCTTTTCCAAGTGTTTGCAATAAATGCAGTTTTTTTAAAAAAATTGCTTTCAAAAACCCCAGTTCAAACTTTAATATATTGTTGCAAATGTCAGATATGCTATTTCCATTGAAAAATTACCCTTTGATGAAAAAGTTTGATGTGTTCCCTCTAATTTTACTTCCTCTACACCTCTGCAAAGGAAAATAAAGAATTGGGATAACTGATTGAAGCATAGTACATTAAATAATTAGTCACTGTACATGATATGTTTTATCCTAACCTTTTATTCTAATGCTTGTTGTTATCTAGTTTTTTCTAAAAATAATCTTTGTTAGAGCAACATATGATATAATTTAATGTGTCGTAATGTTTTCGCAACTTGAAGACAATAGTTGCAATGGCCTCAAGACTTCTTTAGCAATCTAGTACATTCTCATTCATAGCTACAATATAATAAAAAAACCTGGACATTAGACTCAATCTTGAAACTATATTCACCTGAGGCTGTGGAGAAGAAAAAGAGTAGCTGCTATATTACAAAAGAACTTGTGATTACAGATTGCTAAGGACGACTTAAAAGCAACCAGCTCCAACTGTCAGAAATAGAGGTGAACACACATGAATTATTCCCCAGGCAATTCTAGCTATACCTCTTTTCTGAGAGTCTGAATGATTTCCTATTTATTTAATCTAAAAATTGTCCCTTCTTGTAGTTGTTAAGGTGGAATCTTTGGCTAGCAAAAAGAACTTTGTATTTGTCGGTTTGCTTGTTTAACCAAGTACCATTTTGCAATTGGAATTTTCTGTCAGCCAGTATCTCATTAACACATACACAACAAGTACAATAGTATAATAGAACAAAAATATAAAGACTTTAATTGGTATTTTACTTCTGTCATTAGCAACTTTCTTGGGACCTACTGTCCAGTAAGATGGTATTATATTGTCAGCAAGGGGTATGGTACACTAAGCTCTGCATTGCTATTAAAATTGTCAGGCTAAATCAAGACACTTAATGTTCAGCTGTAGCAAAATAGCAGAACAATAAGTAACCTAGCTGTAAGATGTACTGACAAAAGTGCAACCTAGCATATTAACTAGCAAAGGCAATTATTTTTAATGCCTCACATAGTGTTTTTCAGAAATCAAGACAACAGTATGAATTTGGTTAGTTTCTTCATTTTCTTTCACCCGATATTTTACTACTTTAATGTTGATTGCTGATAGTGGGTTTTTCCACTTAACTACATCAAGAAATAATCAAGAGTTAATTAAACTGTTGGTTCATTCATGGACCACTACTATTTGAAGTTCTAGAGGAATGAAGCTTTCAAGTCATCACAGAGTAAGATGAGATTTCCTTGACTCCTGGAGACCTCTTGACTAGTTGCTTTTATCAGAAGCACAAGACAAAGTTCACCTTGAATAATATAGCTCCATATCTTGGCATTCAATGCACCCAGTCATAGTTGAGTGAGAAAACTCCTCTGACCTGTCATTCTGTTATTTGCTCAGATAACAAGCAGCCAAAGCCATTTTCTTCAAAACTCCTGTTTCTCCAGAAACCAGCTAATGTAAATGATATGTGCTCTGCCTGTCAGGCTACCCCAGGTAATTTAACACCAGGCACGCTTAAGGCTGCGTTTATTCTCGGAAACAACGGACTGAGTTCTTGATCACAACTTGGAAACATTACAAAAGTGCCTCAAAGTGCTTTTTAACTTAAGGGAAACCTAAATATATAGCCAACATGAATCACTAGCTCCAGCTATCATTTCCATTTGAGACATCCCTCAGCCATGGAAACAAATGACCAACTCAACTGCAGTCTGTCTTCAGAAGGCTACTTTTAGAATGGGACTCCAGCTCCAGCTTTATAGCTCCCATTTGTCTGGGGGCATAGTTTTTCATTGCTATGGAAGCAAACAGATTTTCAAACACTACAACATTGTGACACTACAACATTGCAGTTATAATTAACAGTTTGGAAGCTGCATGGTACACGTAGAGCAGATTCAGTTCTTTTCTCTGCTAACTTTCACAGAAACCAAACAATATAGTGCAATGATGAATACTTAACACAAAATTTTAAAGATTATTTTATCATAGACATCATCTTAATTTTGCATTTCCTTTTCTGGCCTTGACTCCTCTCTTTTTAAATTCCACTTATTAACAGTGTGTTCTTACGGCCTTAGTAATTTTTCTCATTTACTTCTAAATTACAGTTGTCTGAAACCTAATAAGTTATCTCTCTAAGACCTTGCCACCTTAATCTATTTCTCATCCACCTGAAAAAAAGGAGAAAGGCTCAGAGCAACAGAGTTGCTGTTCAATTAGCCCATGCCTGAGATAACAGAGGCCAAAGGTAGTGTGCTTACCTTGTTTTGCAGCGGCTTCCTTCATATCCACAGCTTAAACTGACCTACCTTGAACTATTCTCAGTTCCAATCTGGTTATAAATCAGTGCAATCATATCTAAGAGGAATATTTGATTGAAAACTTCCCCTTTTGGTGGGCAATTGAATTATGTTAAACTTCCCTGAAATCTGTTTAGATCTTTTAACTAGTAATGATGAGTTAATTTTTTACAATAAGTAATGATTTAGTAATGGTGTGCTTGGGATTGCTTCACTCTTCTTTCAGTTGATTATATCTATTATAGCTTTCTGGTTTCTGGGTGCCCTGTTTTAGGTGATTTTAGTACATTGAAAATCTTTATCTTCGTGTAATGTTTAGCAACAGGTAGATCGGTTAAATTTTAAGCTAGAAGCAAAAGCTTATTTATTACATGTGACTGAAAAATATCAGCTTTCAGGCCACACTATATAAATAGCCAAATGATTTTTAAGTCATTTAAATTATTTATAAAGCCTTTCAGCATTATTCAATATAATTAAAGAACTTAAACTGAAATAGAAGCTGGGCCCAGTTTATAAAAGGCATTAGCTTGCATGTGGGTTTTACTATTTCAAAGCTTATAGTGGTCTTCAAACAGATTTTCTCTTCCTTTTTGGACAGGGTATCAGACACTACTTTCACTGCCTCATTTTCCTGCATTCCTGAGCTAGGAAAGGTTGTATTTATTCAGACATGGTTTTTTTTCAGACATTCAGTTCACCAGGTTGATTTGCCAGTCTTAAACAATAGGTATAATAAGATAGGTATAGTAACAGATAGTGTACATATGACAGATCAGCTATGAGCAGCTGATTTTCACTGTGTCCAGTTTCATTAAGTATCGAGGTGTACTCAGTTGACATACATTAATTAATAATATATATGAATGAACTTTGACCTTCATGACTTTTAATCTATCACGCTCATCACAAAAGTCTTGTTGTAGAAATGTGTGGAAATGAGTGGAATGTAGTAATGAGTGGAAAGTAGCCATAAAGGAATCCTGACAGCTATGGTAGAATATCTTCTACCTTTAATCCAAGTTGTCCATACAGCCAAAAAGAAATTTCAGTACCGGTACATATTATATTAGGCCTTTATGCTATTTGGTTGGTTCAGCCCTTGACAGATTTTCACGTACTAGGGATGCTACTGCTTTCCAAGATGAGTGACCTCTGTTAAGTGCAAAACAGTATCATAGAATGGTTTCAGTTGGAAGAGACATTAAAACCCATCTAGTTCCAACCCCCTGTCATAGGCAGGAACACCTCTCACTAGACTAGGTTGCTCAAAGCCTCATCCAGTAGTATCTTTTATATCTGGCATGTTACACTGTCAGCATTTAAAGAAATGAAAGCTAGATATCATGTACAAGCTGCTTCAGGAAGCGTAGTGTTCCTAAGGCACATAGGTATGGTCTGTTGCTAAGCAGTGACTGATTCTAAACATCATACATTGACCTACATGATACAAACTACATTTTTTTTCAAATAAAATAATAAAAAGGTTGGGAAGAACCTCTGGAGATCATTGAGTCCAACCCCCTTGCCAGAGCAGGATCACCCAGGGCAGGCCACACAGGAACAGATCCAGGCGGGTCTTGAAAGTCTTTAGAGAAGGAGACTCCACAACTTCTCTGAGCAGCCTGTTCCAGTGCTGTCACCCTCACAGTGAAGAAGCTTTTCCTCATGTTGAGGTGAACTTCCTGTGTTCCAGACTGTGACAATTGCCCCTCATCCTATCACAGGGCAGCAATGAAAAGAGACTGGCCCCTTCTACTTGACACCCACCCTTCAGATATTTGGAAACATTCTAAGATCCCCTCTGAGTCTTTTACAGGCTAAACAGTCCCAGGGCTCTCAGCCTTTCTTCATAAGAGAGATGTTCCAGTCCCTTCATCATCCTCATAGCCTCCATTGGACTCTTTCTAATATTTTCCTATCCCTCTTGAACTGGGGAGACCAGAACTGGACACAGTACTCCGTATGTGGTCTCACTAGTGCAGAGTAGAGGGGGAGGAGAACCTCCCTTGAACTGCTGGCCACACTCTTCTTAATGCATCCCAGGATACCCTTGGCCCTCCTGTCCACAAAGGCACATTGCTGTCCCATGGATAACTTATTGTCCACCAGGACTCCAAGGTCCTTGTCCGTGGCGCTGCTTTCCAGCTGGTCAACCCCTAAACCGTATTGGTGCATGGTGTTATTGCTCCCCAGGAGTAGGACTCTACACTTGCCCTTGTTGAACTTCATTAGTCTTACCTTTACCGAGCTCTCCAGTCTGTCCAGATCTCGCTGGATGGCAGCACAGCCTTCCGATGTATCAGCCACTCCTTCCAGTTTTGTATCATCAGCAAATTTGCTGAGGGTACGCTCCATCCTTTCATCCAGGTCATTGATGAAGATGGTGAATAAGATGCTACATGGAAGATCAGTAATGGGTAATAGTCTGAGGATTGTACCAAGACAGGAAGTTTCCTAGTGACATCTTTAACCTGGGCTCCAGGGAGACAGCATACTTCCCTGTCGGGAGGATCCACCTGGTATATGGGACCCTCTATTCCTCTCAGAAGGGAGTGACCTGTAACTATAACCCTTCTTTTCATCCTTGTAGATGTGGCTGTGATATGAGCAGTAGGCCTTTCTGACTGTGGATATACCTCTGGTGTAGGTTGTCCATCGTCCACATCCTCATTTGGCTGGTCTTTCTCAATCAGAGCCTCATATCTGTTTTTCAGTGGCACTTGGGGGGCACGAAGTGGGGCAAGGAAGGAGTTCATCTGCTGCTTCAAGCATGAACTTGCCTCCATTCACTCGCCTCATCCAGGCTACTGCCTCTTGTTTGACAAGAGACAGTACACAGGGACCCTCTGACGGTAGATGGCCAGCTGAACATGAGCCAGCTGTGTGCCCAGGTGGCCAAGAAGGCCAACGGTATCCTGGCCTGTATCAGAAATAGCGTGGCCAGCAGGAGAAGGGCAGTGATCATGCCCCTGTACTTGGCACCGGTGAGGCTGCAGCTCAAGTACTGTGTCCATTTTGGGGCACCACAGTATAAGAATTGAGGTGCTTGAGAGAGTCCAGAGGTCAAGGAAGCTGGTAAAGGGTCTGGAGAAAATGTCTTCTGAGGAGCAGCTGAGGAACCTGGGGCTGTACAGTCTGGAGAAGGGGAGGCTGAGAGGAGACCTTATTTCTCTCTACAGCTGCCTGAAGGGATGTTGTAGTGAGGTGAGTGTTGGTGTCTTCTCCCAGGTAACTAGTGAGGACAAGAGGAAAAGGGCTTAAGTTGCTCCAGGATAGGTTTAGATTGGATATTAGGAAAAATATTTTTTATTGAGAGTGGTGAGGCATCGGAACAGGCTGCCAAGGGAAGTGGTGGAGTCACCATCCCTGAACGTGTTCAAAAATGTCTAGATGTGGCACTTTGGGACATGGTGTAGGGGTCCTGATAATATTTAGTAGACAGTTGAAACTGATGATCCTGACGAGTGTTTCCAACCTCAGTGATTCTGTGATTCTGATCCTGGGTACTCTCTGATGGGTGCTCCTATTTCTGTTCTAAGTGAGGGCAGAGCCTGGCTCCACCATGCTCCTCAGCCTTTCAACTTCCTTTCGCAACTCTGCCACCCGGCAGAGGAGATCAGCCACCGGTTCGCAGCTCTTCCCACCACTGCCGCTCGCTGCCAGTGCAAGCCCGTGACCGGGACGGCTGCGCGTTTCCCTGGGCGCTCCGTCGGAGTCCCAAACCCACTCCGGCAAGCGCTGAGCGCCTGAGCCCGGCCGAGCTCTTACCGAGAGGGTGGCAACCACCGACGGGGCTCCCCTGTCGCGCGGGCAGAGCCGTTGCTCCTCCCCGCGCACTCTCCCGCGCGTCCAGCTGCCCGCTCGGCGTAACAGCCGCTGCCTCGCGGTCTGAGCGCCCCTTCCGCTGTCGCCACGTTTCAGTCTCCCGCGGTTGCCCCGGCAACGCCCCCAGCCCCGTTAGCCTCCCGGTGGGTGTTTCTGCTCCTCCTCGGGCTACCCCGGCTCCGGGAACCCCCTGCCCGCCTCAGGCCAGCGCACAGACAGAGCTCACCTCGGCCGCTGCCTCGTGGGCTGGGGATAACTAGCAGGTAAACGTTTGCACACGTTTGTGTTGTGAGAGGAGGAGGGAAAGTGCAGGGAGTCAATATTATGAAGAAGCAAATTGAATAATTAGAAGCAACAGTAGGATTGTTGGTTTGTTGGGGTTTTTTTTTTTAATATATATATATATCTCCTTGCCTACAGCACCTCTCTGATGCTAAAGCACCATTATGAGCCCTCATTATAGGCCAAAGTTAGCATAATACAGTAAGGCTTTTCTGAAAGTTTACTGCTCTCTAAAGGGTCACCTTCTTCAAGTCATTCCATGACTCTCTCAAGCGTGGAAACTACAGAACATAAAGGCTATAATATGAAGGTAATACTGTAGACGGAAAGTACAGAATGGTCTTTTAAAGTAGTCTGGTTACACTAGAATCACTGAACTAAAGAAAGGCTTTTATTCATGAATGGGCTGATATGAAGATTCTCAACTAAAATTTTGCTATTCTGTGCTCTGAGAGGAATTTTCTATTGCTTATTCTCTAGGAGTTTGAATATCAGTATTTCATTAACTAGCTTTTGTAAGCAGGCACTGCCTTCTGATGTTAATATAATTAGGTTTGGGGGGAAGCACAAATATGAAATTCAAATGGACTTTTTAATCCTCACTTACTAAACACTCCTAAATGTTGTAATGCACTTACCTTAATATGAAAAAGATAAGACATTTTTAAAAAGAGCTACCTATTTGTATTGAAATCAACCTATAATTTCTACTTTCCTGAAGGAATGCATGACTATGGAGAACACAATGAAAATTAATGCAATAACAATCGGTAATGCATTCAGAAGGAAAGATAAAAGCAGAATAAGCCCTTGAAATTCTAGTTCTCCAGAGATGAAAGCTGTTTCTTCAAAGTGGGAGTAATACGGCAACAAATCCTAAAACTTTTTGTCTTCAGATTGTTAAAGAATCACATATTTACTGATAGATGTTGGCAATAAAATAAGTACTTACATATGCATAGCGATGAGAATTCAAGTTGGAAAAGAGAAATTAATAGAGAAAAGGTTTGGCAAGTTGAATCAATCTGAAGGGGCATCCACTTGAGTAAAGCTGGGTAAACAGTTTTTGCTCAGAAATTGAGCCAAAAGTTAAAAGGCTAGTGGAAAGGAATCAGAATAAGATAACTACGCGTTCACATCTGTGTGAGCAGATGACAAATATTTACTTATTGAAAAGTAAAGGAGAACTGACATAACGATGAAACCAATAGACATGGTCAGTGAGTTCACCTAAAGGTTCTTTGGGATGGAGTTAGAAAAGCAACACAAGATCCTGAATAGGAACACAGGTTGTCTGATGGTTTAGATTTTTATTAAGATGAATGCATCTGGGTGTCCTCATGGAATGCTAATAGAGAAGTTCAGAAAAAAAGTTGGTAAACACAAGTTCTAATTCTTCATAAAGCTCATGTAATCTCCAAACTGCAGATTCAAAAATTCAGCCCTTGTAATCTTCTGACAGTTTATGTGCATTGATAAGGATCTTGACTGGTGATTGCAATTAAAGGAGAAACAGAGTGCCAGAAACAGGATTTTCCTTTTTTACCACATTCTTAAATTGATTCCAGTGCCTCTCTTTGGCATTTGCCCTCCAAATCAAAGCATGCAGGAATGCAGAAGTGAAGGTTCAACACCTTATTTTTAAATAGTACAAAAAGCTTACCTGACGTCCTCAGATGACTCAAAATTGCAATGGAAAAGTAATGGCCTCCATTTCCCTCTGTGGACTGCTGAGCCATGTAACTAACTAACTATTAGCCTGTGAAAAGGGCTGTGATACTGTTTTTTGAGAACAAGTAGCAAAGAATTTGATTTCTTCGTCGATGCAGTGAAGGCAAAAAAATTCTTAACAGAATCTATTAAATTTTCCTAACTGGGACAAAGTATTCTTGTTTCCAGTGTCTAAGCAACAGATTATGATAAATGTGTCTGAAAAGCATTATGGAAGGTGAAGGAAAAAACTCTTCACTTAATTCAAGTGACTATGTTTATGTATTAATGAAAAACACAAGTTAAAGTAGCAGTCAAAGTTGTGTATCAGGTTCCTGATTTGTAAGCAATTATAACTGGAGATATAAGGCACTTCTTCCTCTCCCATCCTGGAAATCTTAGTCAAACCCGTTTATTTCTGCCATCACAAAACTAAGTGACCATTATTTACAGCTATGCAATTTTAAGTTGTTCTTGATGGAAAATGAGTATTAAATTTTACCTTTAGAAAAAAAATTACAAGAGTCGGGAGCAAAATATAGGGAAAATCTAACATGGAAATGAGGTTAGTTCAGTGATTTTGACAGGAGCATAGACTTTTTTTAAAACTATTTGAATATAAATTAAGGGGTTTCATGCAATTTTTTTTGTGAGTGGGAAAGGAAGAAAACCCTAGTGCACTAGGTACGTCAAATCTTTCAGCACAAGTGAGATCACGCAAATCCTTCCCCAGTGGTGATAGAGATGTGTTACTTCAGGGGCAGTACTAATATGGAATAAATAAATAAATAAATCAGTAGAAATTCCAGGATAAAATTAATGTGACATTCCAATTTAAAACTTCCTTTTTAATGGAAAAGTACTTCTTGTACTCCTTGTAAGTGGGCATGGGAGTAGGAGGTTTCGTCCTCTCCCTAGCAAGGTTCTGATTGCCAAACTATTTACAGTTTGGTAGAAAGGATGGGTATATATTCTGTCACTTTGACACTTAAACTGTCTTTTCATATAGCCTGAAGTTATGGATATAGCCTTAGAAAGCAAAGTATGCTTTATCTCCTCATGCCATTTCTCTTGCTTTCCATTATGGGGAGGGATCAGAAAAACTGGCCAAATCGGTTGTTTATTTAATGGAACTGACACACTTCTAATTTGAGTAACAGAGCTGACTCATGGTTCACATAACTGATTAGCTCTATTTCTCTCTTTGTTATTTACAACTCAGGAAAAATAAGCCCACATGATGTTATTTCAAATGATGCTGATACTAAAGATCGGAAAGCTGATCAGTGGATCAGTGGGGCCCCAGCAGTGGAAATATCTTTAGTTGGAAAATTAAACAAAGTGATTATAGCTGTCACCGAAAGAGGCTCATAAAAGTATTCTTATTAAATGTCTCCACAGGACTCAGGAACTAATAGATTTTCTAACTCAAACCCTGTGAATTCTGAATTGTTTCTCCCACTCCAGCAAAAAGCAAAGATCCTACATATTTACTTATCTGTCTACTCCTAATTGTGTGTCAATTACAAAATAAAATTTGAGCATGGAAATGTTACTCTAAGGCTTGCTCAGCCTCAGGCAAGCTATTTGATGAGCCACTGCACATGTAGCTACAGTGTATTAAAGACAGGGTAAGCATGTGAAGATGGAGGAATGAAATATGTTGTCAGATGATGCCCAGAAATGCATCCTAGTGTTTTGTTTCAGAATAACAAAGCAATGAAATATAAATAAGTCAGGGTAAACTGGCTTGTTGCAGAGTTTACCTAGAAAATGTGTCTGAAATCAGTTTCACAAATATATTGTTGATTTGCAGAGCTGCAAAAAAGCTCCTGAGGTTAGTAGACTCTGCTGAGACAGCTGAAAAGAAGCAGTGTCAAGTTATTACATCTCTCTCTCTACATTTCTTCCCTGAATTATTAAATCCAGGGCCAAAAAAAAAAAAAAAAGATACAATATAATATGAAAGAGTTCTGGACATGAAAGATTCCTTTTAGGAAGGTAATGGGCCAATAGTCAGAGAAAGACTGCATCTAGCTGGTGAGATGCTCTCCTGAGCTGCTGCATGTGTGGGAAAAAACATATCAGGCATTGGCTAAGTGTCTGCTTTTAAAATCTTTCATGGTTTTCACTGTTGGTGCCATTTTTAATGAGAGTCTCTTGTACTGTGTCGGGAGAAGAAAAGAGAAGAGCTCTCATGCTGTTCAGGGTGAGCTATAAATGAATCAGTACTACAAATAAAGCTATATAGCTTAAAGGTTTTGGTACAGGTTCTGTGTACATCCTACAGGAGGTAGCAGATGGGAAGGGACTCTTGACTATACACAGTCTCCTGACTATCGAACAAGCAAAGGCAAGGCTGCTATTAGTTGTACTGCACTGCAGCATATAGCTGGCTTTGCTTCTGGCTTCTGGGACTGAAGCAGTGCGGGTACTGTTGGTAGAACAACTGCATATGCAGTATAACCACTATTGAGAAGAACAAGCATCCCCTTGTGCTGTTATGCATTGTTTTCCAACTTAGGCTAACCTTTACAGATCTCTAGTATTTTAATGACTGGCATTCAGAGTATTACTAAAGGTCCTACTGCAATCTTTTGAATGTTAGGAGTAAAAGAAGAGGAAAAGTTTAAATGTGACCTTAAAAAGAGAACATCCTGCCAACATGCCAGAGTTCAATGACCTGTGTGAATGACTATTTTCCAGTTTCTCCACAGAAAAGTAGCTTGGTGTGCACATCACAGAGAGCCCTGGTGGGTAGCTGGGTGTCATGCTCTTGGTTACAGAGGTTATCAGTCTGTCACTTATTTTCACCCAATGGGTATTATTAGCAGAACTTTACCATTAAAACCAGACACGTTATCAAAATGATCCAAGTACAGTGGAGGTACAGAGGTGTCTAAATCAGTCTGTACAGTTATGCTGCAATGTGCTGCGGACCATGACACAAGGACTGCCAGGAATGTGTACGGTAGCCAACATCAAATTAGCTGACTACTCCTCCAAAGACCATTGCATACAGTGAAATGGAGTGCTAAATAAAACAATTGAGATATAGACTTGTCATGCATGCAAAGCATGTGGTCACAGTGACCAGAAGTCAGTCAGGTGTGCCTAAATCCCAGGACTCTGCTCAGAAATCCTGGACGCTGTTCTGACACAGGGATTAGCAAACAAAAGGCATCAGAGAAGTCAAAAGTTCAAACTTGCATTTCCACATAGCTCTATATTGTGTTTGTCTGTATGTTTAATTTGTTTCCTTGCATTACTGCGGCTTTTTTTTCCTAAAGAAATTATAAATTAATAGTGAAGGTCACAGAAACTATTTTGATCTAAGATATCCTTTGATTCACTTCTATTCTACAAAGGTTGCTATCTCCTTTGTTCTGCTTATTGCTTAATCTAACATGGATGAAAACAGTCATATTTTCTTTTTATTCTGACCAGGCCAGATTGTCACAGCATTGTTAAAAAGAAAAATACATTAAACAACAAGAAATATTTGGTTACATCACCGCTGTAACAAAAAAAAATAAAGATAGCAATAGTGTTCATTTTAAAAACAGTTCATCATTAAAAGGCATATACAGGACGTGGCCTTTCCCACATGCATGGTTTTGCATGTAGATTTAATTTTTTTCCTTAAACACTTGGTAACATTTTATTTATGGGTTTTCTTAGAACTCCACTATTGAGACAATTAAAACACCTGAATGAAGAACAGTGGGATGACATACTGGCTGCTTTTCTCCAAGCTGCTCTGCCTCCTTTTTTCTTTACCCCACGGGCCAGTGTTGCAGATTGAGGAGTCTAGAAGAAGGGACAGACTGAAGTTAACAAAAATTATAACTAGGGGTAGACATTGGCATGCATAAACAGAAATTGATTTTAAGGAGATTTTCATTAAAAATTTGAGTCAAGCCTAGCTGTAGTCCTGTAAAAGCATAAACAGTATTACTGTCAACTCTTAACTCTGTGGCTACTCACTTGGAAATAATTACGTTCTATATTTCACAGACTGAAATCTCTTTTTCAATTCTTTATATGTACTTTATTTGCTTGCTTCCAGTACTTAAACATTTTTATTGGTACATTTAATAGTTACAAATTTTTTAATGAAAGCTATCAAAATGTCTAGTATAAGCATTCTCATTTTATCAGATGAGCACAGTTTGAGGGCAGTTCATACTTCCATAGACTTTTGAAGGTGATCAGAATCAATAGGAAAATCTGGATTAGTTTCTTTTGCTCTTCTTCTATATGAACATATTTTACTGCAGGATGTTTCTGGCAGTTAGTGCTGTCTGTACTACTAGCACAAGTGAACTTGCCCGTGGCTTTCTTATATGAGGGCTATTCAGGCCATTCAGACCGGTCTAGTCAGCTTGGTTTGTATAACAAATAGATTTAATGCTTCATTATTTAACAAAAAGTTACATATTTATCTTTATGCAGCAACATGGACATAAAGTGAAAGCAGATGGACCTTATATCAAACATGTCCAATACCCAGATCACCCTGTCAATTGCCAAAGTGAGTTCTACAAAAGCCCAGAGAGGCTATGAACTGTCATGAAAGGCTGCCTAGGCTAGAGGTACAAGTGGCCAAGCATCATGGCTGCAGTGCAAAACCATGGCTTTCTGGGGTTTACTTATATTAGCTATCCCAAATATCATAAATAAGTGTTTCATTTTGTATGACCCGCAGTATTTTCTATGAAAAGTACAGATTATAGGCCTAGTTTAAGCTTTTAAGCTTTTAATTGCCAATAAACAACTCTTGGGTCATTTGACTTTTTACCACATTAGCAGACTTTTGTTTACTTCAAAGTTTCACTTGAGCTTGCCACTGAGTCACAACTGCTGCCAGCAGGGTCATTTTTGATATAGTGTCTCCATAGAAATAACTTACGGGGTTGACAAGCAAGACTTCTGAAGAGCTGCACCAAGATAATGATGCAAAAGGGTTATAGTGCCACTGAGGTCTAAAGACCTGGACAGGTTGAGGAGGCGACTTCACATCGACAGGTGGTAGGTTGGTAATCTTTAGATTTATTGCAGGAGGCTACCAGAGATGCCCGGTGACATTACTGAAATTCAGGCACAGTCAAAAGTTTTGTGTAAATTTTATATTGCAGAGAAATAGCCATGGAAAAATACCAGTGTCCATCAGTCCAGCAAGCAGGGAAAAGGTCAGAAAATGATTCATTTTCTCACCAGCCCCAAGGGCGAGCCTCAGGTGATGATTTTACTCACAATAACAGAAGGACAGTATTTTCTAATCTGTGTAATCAAGAATCTAATCCTTTCTCTTTGCTAGTATAAAATGTGAGGTTTTTCACTGTAAGCTTGTGTAAATGTATAAAACAGACTAAAGTAAAACTGACAGGCAGAAGGCATTCTCTGTTTTCCCAACACTACAACATACAAACCCTCAAGGACTGGCAACTCAAAACAAATTAGAGGCTCTCAAATGTTGGTTTGTCTCTCCACGAAGGGACAAGAATCATTTTGAAATAAAAGTTCATGAATAATTCTGGTGTCCAGCTCAACTACCTACTCATCACTGGGTCAAAATCTCAAAAAGTAAGCACTACTGCTCCTTCAGAAGAAACATACCCTGCTCTTTTACTAACTTTTAAAATACTGTTATAATATTAATTGTTAAAATACTAGCTTTTAAATTTTGGAGCTCATTTAGGTACCACCTAAGGGACTGTCCATTGGTGTCCATGAACATGCTGGCCGTGTAACCAGAAGCACAGCTAAAAACACTGTTTCTCCTTTTCTTAGGTATTGAGACCACATTTGTGCACCTCATCTGATGGAGCCCAGTGCTCCAAACACATTCATGAAGTCTGTATTTTAGGATTCAGATTCCACCTTTCAGGTCTTTTTGAACTGTAATGTGACCCCTTATCTTTTTATTTAGTTGGTCCTTCACTAAAATCTTAGGATTCCCACTGAATGAGTAGGACAGAAAGGGTCACTGAGGTCCGTTGGCATAGTTGCAGACAGAATTTTCTTCCAAAATGTGGGACCAGAGGAGCAGATGTGTTGAGAAGGGTCATGCACCATATTCATGGATGACTTGTTTGGTAGCTCCATCTTACAGAGTCAGAAGCTGGTTTTGGTAACATACCTCCTCTCAGCTCTATGCTAATAAGCCCTCCTAGTCTAAGAGGGTTTTTGCTAGGGTTAGTGCATCAGGTTTAGTAACATCTGCCCAAACAACAGAAGCTTGAAACTAGTGAGACGGAGAGGAAGGATTTTCTAGCTGTTAGCCTTCTGAACCACCTCTGTAGAGTTTGACTTAAGATACACCTTTAGATTGTGCTGGGGTGGGTGAAGATGAAGAAGGACAGGGTTTAGAGTCCTCATTTCATTGGTTTGTTTTTTCTTTAACTGAAGGAGTGACTTGATACTTAAGGAAATAAAAATATTAGTCAGGAATGATTGCTATTTATGATTTTAGGGACCTGAGGTGCTAATTTATGCTACTGTCACTTCCTATAAATTTGCTTTCCGTTCATAAAAATGTCTATGAAAGTCCTTCCTGTGTATCATTCCTACATGAAATTATGGAGATTGACTGTCATCTTCCTAAAATCCAGTCTCCCATTGGCACTACCTTCCCCAGGTAGCTGCTACTCATACACCTGCCAACAAGGTCTGTTTTGGGCCTTCAGCCTGTCTTTCTCTCCATCATCCCCTGTGGCCATGCACCATAAAGGGATTTCTGAAGAGGCACAGGGAGCAGCTCACCTTCCCAGGTCCCCAAAACACTTCCTTGTCTTTACCACAAGATTGAAAGGACTGGTCACAAATATGAATATTTATGCCAGGAAGTCTCCAGTCTGCTGTGGCAAAATGCAAAGATATCCCTCCTCCTCCCTGCTCTGAATAGGCAGAACACAAGCAAAGAGCAGTGGGCTGCTCCTGACAGATCTACTCCCCTGCCTTTCACCAGCCTGCTTCACAGGAGCTATGACGTTGATCTTTGGCGTAGTTTCATAGAGTGGGGTTGGGAAATAACATGGATGCATTCCTAACATGGAGACAGTAAGTAACATCAGTTTTGCTGACTTCATCAGTTTGTATTATATATTTACAGTAAAAGCCCTAAAGAATATCTGAGAAGCTACTTGCCTTTCTGGCAAGTTGTATTTCAGCAATAAGCATAGACAGATCTTTCTTCATCATGCTCTTGGGTAGCAAGGTCATGTCTGAGGCCATCAGCAAGCATCCTGCAGTCTTAATCCATGAGTTTGCCGTGGGAGACTTTGAAATAAAGTCCTATGCCTTTAAAAAGGGATGTAACTTCTGTATCATCTTAAGTCATGCTCCTTTCATCTCAGAAGTCCTAAGTTTGCTTAGTCCTTCTTGGGATTTCTTACTAGGTTTTGCAGTATTTGTCCAGCCCTCATGTTTCAAGCTGAGTTTTGTTCTGAGATTGCAGTATTACCTGCCATAAGAATGCTGGAACTGCAGGATTGCTTCTACTGAACGTGAGCAGAAGTGCTATAATATTGCATGAGACACTTTTATAACTTTCACAGTTTTGCAAAAAGCAGATGTTCTTTTCCTTATGGTTTTCAGATACAGAAAGAAAATAAGAACAGCAAGTATTTCTTTTGCCTGGGACAAATGCTAGGCAGTGACATCAACTTACTCTTTAGCAGAGTCAGATGGCTGCACCCTTGGAAATCCATACAGAATCTCTTTACCATTACATTTCAAGTAGTAATTTTTTTTTTTTTTTTAAATAGTGGCTTTCTAATGAGAAACAGCATGTAGCATTGTTAAGCTTGATTAGGCAAATTTAATTGGCTATAGTTAATGTATTTGTGCGAATGACAAATACTCAGCTTAAACAATGTTCTTAATCTTTCAGTAATTTAGAGTAATTTAACTAACCATGAAGTCTTTAACTTTTAATGGGCTGTATTTCAAGTAACCTTCTCTTTTTTCTCTTCAGCTGTCTCTTAAACGTTGTATGCTTCCCTTTCTGAAAACTGTAATCCCCAGTTTTCATTTCTTGAGTAGATATGGCTATAGCCCTTTCTCATACCCTGATAGATTGGGTTCCTTTCCCATATACCCTGCTATGAAGTACATCTTTTATGACTATCCAGTATTCTCTAGTTTAGAGTTATACCATTCGGGATTACAAACCTCCAGATGTAATTAGTTTCTCAGCACACCAGCAGTGCTTGCCCTGATACTTATCTCCTTCCTCTTCATGTTCATTAAGCTGCTGCATTCACATACCTCCTTCCACTGTAGGAGTCTGCAAGAACATTGTGATCAGAACAGTTGAACCTTATACCAGAGAGCCACATCAGTACAACAGAGTTGATTGAAGACTCTTTTAACATTTCTAATTATTGCTTTCCCACCAGGAACTTACCTTTTTCCTAAATTCATTCTGCTTCATTCTCAGTATGGCAGTCCTCAGTACAGAGGTGGCAATTCAGCAGGACACTCAACATTTAACTAGTCGGCTATAAGCATCTACCAACAATCCTCCTTGCTTGTTATTTCATGCTTCTGTCCTAGCCGTTACAGCACATCTCAATACATGTCTACTCTGGCACCTCAATTCTAGTTATTATTTCCTCTCAAAAAATACCATTTACTTTTGTTCTGTTCATGGTTCTATTTTTATCTTACAGGCTTGTGTTAATTCTCACTTAATGGTTAAAGGTGCCTAAATGCCTTCTGATGTCTGTAATTTCATTTTCTATTGTATTATATCAAATGAACATTTCAGTCAATCAACTTAAATCTCATACTGTTTGAAGTATGCAGTATGGGTGCTAACGAACAAACAGCTGTTTGAAAAAAGGGACCCTGCTTCAACTTATTCTGTATCTTTCAGCCCTAAACACATCCTAATTGAAACCAAATTAAAACCTACGGACTTTTGCTTCATTGCTATTGAATGGTATGTCCATGCCTATGGCTTTTCAAAATACAACTCTAGCATTTGCAACTAAACAAGACAAATTTGATTGTTGTAAGGGGCTGAAGGCTTCAGTTAGATAGATTTGTCCCCTGCCCTCAAAACAGAGCACAAGCATGACTTTGCTAAAAGGTAAAAGTCCTTTAAATATCCGGTCTTAAAAAGACCACCATGTTGGGATTTTTTCTTCTGCAATTAAATAAGGAATAAGCAGTACCAACATACATTTACTGATTAGAGTAGCACTCAGATTACTAGATGATCTATCATTACTGTTTTCTATGTTCCCATTATTTTATACCTGCTTCTTGAAAACCATGGGAAAAAATATGTTTTATAGTTCATCATGAAAAAAAAGAAACAAAACAAAAACCAAACCAAGCATCAAATTCAGTTTATGCTGTCATATACACAGTTTATACTATCATATGCACAGGACAGAAAACATTGCTATTCTCTCTTCTCACCTCTGTTTTGTCTTGCAGTATATTTTTAAATGTACCTGTACATTAGAGACATACAATCCTATTATTTCTACAGGGTTTCATTAATATATGAAATAAAACTCACAGATATTATGCTGGTCAGTCCTGTCCTTGTGTAAATGAGCAACCTTTTGAAGCACCAGTGAATAAGTTTCTTTAAATGAGGTTGAAGAAGTCTCCTAACTGAAATATACAGTGTCATTATTGCTTCATTCTATACAACAAACACCTCTAGCAAATTCTAGAGTTGTCTATAATAACTTCTGCTACAGACAGACTTTTTTCCTTTTATGCCATAATAGACTGATACTTCCAGCTTACAATATTGCCTACCATGCGAGTACAAAGCCTTGCCTTTTGTACTGTGAATTTTATTCTGTTTTTACCATATGAATTTTCTACAAAATATTCCACTTCTGTTCTCTATTAAGGATGCCTTCAAGCTTTGTCTCAGTTCCTTTCATCACCACAATCTTAGTCATTTTGCCAAATTCAATATACATATTTACTGAAGGTCCTATGACTGAACTTTGCAGAGCTTAGTTAACTCCCTCTGACATTTCTAACACTTTCCATTTTTTTCTCATCAGTAAGGATTACCTATTTTGTATTTCTTTTACTAATTATTGTCTTTGTCTGCCCTGCACCTCTTTGATTTCTTTGATTTGCCTTCTTGCATCCTGGCAACTGCCCTGTGCCTGCACTAACCATGTTCACTCCTTTGTTAGCACATCACAAAAATGGCTCGAAATAAATTTCCTTTCATATGTGCAGCTTCACCACCTGATTTCTTACCCAGCTTGGAAAACCAAGGGTTATTTGGTAAGATTTTGGGTTTTTAACCTTTACTCTTACTTTAGAAAGAATTGCAGACTTTTTTTTTTAGAACAGCACTCAGATTTATGTCAGAAGAAGAATTTATGGTAGAAAAATATTTATATATTATATTCTTTTCATACAGGACTTCACAAAAAAAGTACTTCATTAATGGTCTTGGATGCCTGTGAAGGAAAATCTCCATGCAACTCAGCAACATCAAGGCACTGTAAAAAAACAAATCCTCTAAGTGACCTACATGTTTCGCAAGAGGAATAATGAACATCCAATGAGTCCTTTTCAAATAGACCAAGAAACTGGTTTGTGTCTTGTTTAGAGAGTTAATAGGAACTCGATAGATCAATTTAAAACTCCTGATGTCATTCACTATTTCAGTCTTTAAAAAGTATTCCGAGGAAAAAGACTTACATTCCTGCGTGGTGTCATTGCATGGCCTATTGCCTGACACTTCAATGCTTTCCATAGTCCAAGGATATATGAAGGTCACTGCCAGGCTATTCTTTCATTTGCTGCCTTCTTCATATCTTTATTTAAGCACTAACATACAAACCCTTATTTTAAGCTACAAAACCAGTTTAAAGCATGAAGCTGATGCTTTTTAAAGAGCTGTTCATTCTGTCAATCCATTACACTTCACACCTTGTCAAAAAGTAGTGATGCTTAGTCAGTCAAAGTATGTAAGTCTATATGTTAGTGTATAGTTTTGTATTCTGCATTTTCTTAAAAAAAACTGATACCAGTTGCTTTTCTGATATCAAATAGTTGGCTATTATCAAGCATATTTTCCTTATTTGAGTTTCCTGCTTAATCCTACACTGCAGCATGAGTTACCTTGACTGTTTCCACTAACTGAGTTTTGTGTACAACTGGGCATCCCTTATACAAATAGTCCTTACCCACATGATGTAGACACTTGTTCAGCAAAACAGTATTCTGAACAAGTTAACTATTGAAGCGTCACATAGAAAGCAAATGAGTAATTCTCAATGAATAAGAATTGTCACATTTTCCTTAAAATAAAGAGAAAAATAGGAAAGATTCCCATAAAAGTTTATTTGGACTCCAAAGAATTGGATACCATTTTAGAAGATCATGTTGTGGCTTGTAACCTCCTTTTCAAACTTTACTTTTCTGTCCCTTTGTGGTCTCCAAGGTTAATGGAAAGTAGCCTGCCTGTGAGCAACAGATTCCCTGTTCTTGACAGCAAACATCATATCTGTATTGGAAATACTTTGAAGTGGATTTTCCATAAGTCTATCAGGATTATATATTCAGCATTTTGTATGAAGGATGAATGTAGACCTACATATTTCCAACAGAAAGCATGAAACAAAATAAGCAGGGTTTCCCCTGTTGGTAGCACCTTTTCCATTTTTACTGAATTTCCAAACAATAAATGTCAGAGCTGACTGGATGGCCTTCATCTGACAGCCCTGCCACCTTTTCTGTAGGCTTCAACTCCTTCAGGCTCAGGACCCTGCAGGCTATATAGACTCTTCTTCACTCTTTCAGACCTGCATAACTGTGGGTCTCAGGCCAGCAACCTTGTGCCATTGATAGCCATCCAGTAGTAAAGGGCTGACCTCCTGACATAGTTTGCATGTGTGGGTCCCTTCTTATAACCCTGGTTACTACACTAAGAAAACACCACTGATGTTCTTTGACAGGTTCCTCCACGCTCGCTGGTATGTCATATTCATCTGTGTACTTTGTGTACAAATATTATAGTTCATGGGTTAAATATCCTACTGTGTATCATGCAGCCTCTGTGTGTGATAAAACACCAAAGGTTTGCATTTCTACTTCTTTTGTCCTTCCCACTCCCCGGATGGCCCTCCTATTCATTCTCACTTTTCTTGGTTTACAATGTGTCCTGGAAAACCTGTTCAGCTAGTTTTTCAGTTTCTTGTACTCATTAACTTTCCTGATACTAAGCCTGCTTTCCAGCAGCAGTATTCTGTCTGCTTGTTCACTAAACTTTGCAATAGGATCAATTACACTTGAATTAGCTGGAGAATAATGGTGGAATATGTATTGTTTGGTGGTCTGACACCTGACCATGACTTCTTTTTGCATCAAGCTTTCCTAGAACAATTAATTTAGTATTCAAATTGGAAGAAATTACTGTATCTCTGCAGAACACAGATTTGTAGTTTTTAGTGGAGATCTTAATGTATCATCTTGAAACTTGCCTAATTTTCTCTGTTGCCCTAGCCAACAGCTTTCATGCCAAGCATTAAATTACAATAATTGTCATACTCTGGCAACATGAACAATACAGGATCATTCCACAGGCAGCCTGGCTCCTTGCATTTTCCTTTTTTCTGAGCATATTTCTAGTCAGGCCATGTTGTTATCCAAGCCAGAGGCTTGGCTGGGATGAACTTGGATGCATGCCATAACATGGCGGTTCTGCCCAAGTGGCTAACAAGTGGCACGGAAGACTGCAGCTAAACTTAGGATGCTCCTGCACAAAGGTTCTCCCATTATGCCTGAAGCATGAACACAAGTGATGTGATGTCCTTTCTGAGCTTCTTTGCCTCTGGATCATGGCAGTCATGTTTTCCCAGAAGCACTTATACAAGAGGACCCTCAATTTAAATTCTCTCATCTCTTCCATGCCAATGTTTCTAGATAATGAACATTCCCAAAGACTGTCAGTTACCTACCCCCATCAAGTAGTCAACCCTCTTTAATTTTCTTTGTAGCTTTCTTACCACCCTCTGAGTCATGTTATAGAAGTTATTATTCATATGCCACAAAGTTTTTAACACAGAATTTAGTTTCAGTTTTTCTTAATGGCATAAAATCTAGAAACATACCTTTTTTTTCCCTGTAGAGCTTTTAGGGCTGTCAGAGTTAGCAGCTTTTAGGTGTGCATTGCAAGAGGTACCTCATTTGCATGAGTTAAAATTTGTCAATTTAACTTTGACAAATATTCTTCTTTTGTCACCTGAAGTCTAAAATGTTTGCCCTCTCCTGCTCTATCCTGCTCTTTAAAATATGGTTAATTTGTTTCACTTTTGTGTTAGTTACGTGCACAGAGCTCTATTTTTAACCTTTCCCAGAAATTGCCTACAAAAAAAAAAAAAAAATCACATTTAAGTTTCAGAGATCCATGGGTTTGGAGGGAAATGTATGTTAATCTTTCAGTTTAACCTTTTTTACAGCATGATGACAAATTTTTCATGACATTTTGTTGGGCATTAAAGTATACAATTTTTCCCCTTATGCAGTGGCAGCATTCTTTTTTTTTTTCTCTCCTTAAGTAACAGAAAGGTAAATAATATGGTTCTTTTATTACTTCTGGAGATGCAAGAATATAGAAGAAAAATCTATTTTTCATGCCATTTGTGGGAGGGAAAGACTAATTTTTTTCTGATATTTAGTTTGTGATGAAATTGTGATTTGTAATTGGAATATTCTCTTAAAATATACTGGAAATATTTAGTTTTAAATAAAAAAATCATCATGAACACAATAATTTCAAGTTTTAACTTGTTCAGATGTGCTCTGATTGGAGAAGTTAACAAAGAAAACATGAGGTATGTTAGTGTTACCAAAACAGGAACAGAAAGTTTTATTTACAAACTATCTGCCATTTTTGTATTGCCTACTCATTACAGCACAGCATTAGAATTTTTAATAAAGTCTGAATATATACTGACACGTTTGGTTAATCTTTAATATAGTGCTGTGCTAACTAGACCACAGTATGCCTAATATGTCATGTTAATTTCACAGGCTTTATCTCTGAAAAGATTTTTTTTTCTTATCTGCATGTCCATACTGCTGCTACTTGCACACTGTTTCTAAGTCCTACAAAAATGACACCTCTTTTTCTATAAGCCAAAACTATCAGTACTTTCACATGCCACCATTGTTTTTCTGTTTTCTTAAAGATGAAAATCACTCAAAACAGTGAAACTTAATTTAGTTATCTTGGCATTCAGTATTACTCCATCTTTGGTACCCACATAATGACCCATTATATTTGTCATTATACTCTCTCTGACTATTGCTTCCTAGATTCAGTCCCTAACCAGAAAACTGCAATCAGCAACGGTCCTCCAGTGCTCAGCTGCACAAGTTGTTCATCTCAAGGCGTGCCCTTCTGCCCAGCAGAGTGATCCTCCACTACTACACTTCTAACCTCACTTATACAGACTTTTTGGTTTACAGTACCCTGTGCAAATTACTTTGATACAACAGTTGTATTGTTCCACAAAGTACTTCCTTTGGATTGCTTTTTAAACACACTGCCCGATGACTTACTTGTCCTTTTCTTGTACTGAAGCTTTTAGGCCACTAAGCTGACAGCCTTAGTGTGAAAACTAGCTTTTGACATATTCTAGAGGTTAAAATATCCTCAAAAAAAAGAACATGTAATTATCTATTTTCCCAAGACAAAAGTAAGAGTTACACTGATAGGTGACCAACAAACAAACAAACAAACCAAAACTAAATAAAATAAAAATCCAAGTACTTTTTTGGGACTTCCCAGAGAAAAAATAAAGCTGTAACAGTTATCTCTAAGCTTGAGTACTGGACTTATTAGCATTTGCTTTTCCTCACAGTGGTATTATCTATTTACAGCCAGTCATTTTTCCTTTTTCAAAGTTGCTGATATGGTAGCTATCATAATGCAAAGAGTCACTCTTCTCTTGAAGCCCTTGGTTTGGGTTTTTACCAGCTCAAGTACTTGCCACAAAATGTATTCCTCATATTTATCTTGCTTTACTCCTAACAAATGCTAGTGCACTATTTCTGAGTTTTCAGCTCTCAAGGACAAGCTGTCATTTAAGGGCTGGTGAATCCTTTGCATGCTTCTTTGTGCCAGCCCTGGAAAGGCCTGTGAGCAAAGGAAAGCTCAACTGCTACCTAACCAATGATCCTTTAAGTTATAGCAAAAGTGACTTTCATCACATCCAGGAGGAGAGCTGTAACTCGTCATAATTTAGGGCTTGAATTTTAATCTGAATATGTGAAAGTAATTCAAGGCTCTGTTTTGTATTAAGAAGCAGTGTAATGTTCAGTTTTCTACGCTTGTTTTATTGCGTGGATTTGAACAGATCTTAGGCAGCCACTATCTCTGTTCCCTTTGTGCCTCAGGGTTTATTAATCGTGAACAATGGGTCACTGTCTCTGAGAATGAAGAGAGGCTAATGCTTCCTAAGTACATTATTGCCTATTCATTTGCCCTTAAAATTGTTTGGCTGAATTTCATCTGTTCTTCCATCTGTGAAATCATCATTTAGCTGAATGGTGATTATGCAGAGTTGCTTTTCAATTCTTCATTACTGTTTAATAGCTGTGCTGTCTTTAAAAGATTGCTTTATTTATACTATAGCTCAAATACTTGAATCAACTGTGGCTTCTTTTATGATGAACCCTCTCCTTTTCCCATCACTGAGTTGCACTGGTGGGATCTCTAGAGTAGCTCTAGTACTGGAAAGCACTGGAGGTTTGTTTTTTCTCCCTGTATTCAGACCTGAAATGAGCAAGTTTAAGCTTCTCTCTCTACACCAAAACCGTAAGTGATTCTGAGCTAGGGTTGAGCAGAGTTGTAAGTGACAATTTTATTTTACATAATTTCTGTGTAATTTATCCATCATCCCATTTCTTCTTATTCATGGTGACCTTCTCTGGCCATAGAAAACCTTAGATAAAATTAAACGAACATGAACTATCTAGTACTGTGTTTTAATGCTTGCAGAAGTACCAAGACCACACTGTGAAGTTTATTTCTTTACTAGCTATATTAAAACCTCACCTGCACAGAATATTTTATTATGTTCATGCTTGGGATGTATCATCATATTACCGTGCTTTTGTCTTCTGTTGAAGGTAGTTTAAATTTGTAGTATCTTTTGTTGCTGAAGCTAGCCTTTTGGCTAAGAATTACATTCCTCTATTGCAAAACCTGATCTATCTTGCAGCTGATTTCCTAGAAAGAATAAAATTTAAAAAACCTAGTGAAGGCTTTATTGCAGTGCTAGTCCTAGAACAGGCAGTGTCAGGTTATTAAACTGTTAACCATGACAAGCTTGTAACAGGTATATTGCACTCCTAAGCCACAGGCCAACCTGAGCCAACAATCCCTCCCTTATATTTTATAATCGCTTGTCTCATGGCTCATTTCCATCAATAGCTTCAGGGTACCCTTTTGCATGGACAAAGATGAGTACTGTCTTCTAAAGCTCTTTGACCACTGTCAGGCAGATCTCTCTTTTGCAGATATATGCTATTAAGAATTACCAAAAAGTCAGAAAACAAAATATCTGAAGTTGTATATATTTTACATTTTACCTCATCACAACTTACTCCCACATTTGAAAAGCATGTTAAGAAAGCAATTGCTTTCAACGTCTTTCAAACAAATGAGCCACAGTCCTCAACTGTGGAAAAAAAAATCAAAACAAAACAAAAACATCTCCATTCTGGTAGGAAGAAAGAGTCACTTTGTTCCCTGCCACAGGGTTTCCTACCCAAGTGGAATTTACGCAGCACAAACAAAATCTGATTGCAGAAACGTTAGGCACATCTTATGCTGCATTGGTAGATGCCTTGTGTCAGGCTTATCACTCAGCAAAGATCCTGACCTGGGAACAGGCTCTGGTGCCTGCATTTCACAGTGAAATTACCGTAGAGCTGGCAGAGCTAGGTATATATATGACCACAGTCCCTCTTTCTGCTGTTTCAGGAGATCATTAGGGGTTTTCTTCCAGAAGGGATCAACACAGGCATTAACTTAACTGTGGTCTTGCTCTACGTGGGTATAATCTTAGAATAATAATAAAAGAAATTATTCTTAAACTTCACAGTTGTAAGATTATTAAGCTTTTGGTAGGGAATAATGAGACCTTCTCCTTCAGATCACTGTTAAACTATCCCAAAATAGTTTTATGATGTTATATTAATTCAGATATTAATAAAACAGCCTTGAGCTAAGCTATATTTTGAAAGTTGTCCTTGAATTTCAGACAATCATGTCAATGGTCAACTACATTTGAAAATATTTACATATATATTAGATGACAAACCTGAAAAGGGAAATTTCTTTTTTTTTTTTTTTCTCTTTCCACAGTCCATTGTAGGCCTGTGCCAAGTTCTTTCTTGTTTAAATGCAAACAGCCATATTGATTGGAATGATGCCTGACTACTGATGAGACAGAATTGATTTTAGGGAGATTATTAAGGCACATGACACACTTACTAATGAAAGTTCATTTGTGTTGCTTACTGATCATACTCCTAGGATGCATACAGATAAATATGCCCTGTAGCTCGTACTGCTGTACAAGCTTATACTTCCTTGTGCACAGACATTATGAGGCTGACCTCCATTTGGCCCTGACCCAGTCAGGGCTGTAAGAAATCTGTCTTGGCAACTCAATAGCAAGAGGATAAACAGGTTAAGTATACATTTTATCTTGATCAGCTGCTAGGAAATTTAACATCCAGTTTTCCTTTATGGAATCAAAACTTCTGCCTATAAAGAGGGTAAGGAAAAACTGAATGTAATAAAGGCTGCATATCTATTAGTCAGTCACCATAAGAGTCAGTCAACATCAGTGAGACCACAGGAGTCCTCTTCATATTTTGACCACAGGAGTCCTCTTCATATTTCTAGTGGTAACTGGGTGTAATCAAAGCGTAATCTTAGTTGTTTACTCAGCAACACATCCTTCCCTTACCACCAATAAATGAAATGATAAAGCTTCTCTTGGTGATACAGCTATTATTTGTATTCACAGAGTTACACTTACATTGAAGTTCAAGTTTCTTTGAATTAGCAGGCAAAGGCCCATGTCTTTTATTAAGGTTTGTTCCCTTAATAAAAGCATTGGCACTATGAACAGGGATACAAGTTCAGTTTTGTTTTTCCATTCAGCTTACCTTCATCTTTACTACTCTTGACTAACATCCCTCTGTTTCTGTTAACTACCCTTTAATCAAACCTAGCTATCAACTTTATTTATGCTGCAGATCAACAATGTGAACTTAAAGTGACCATTAAAGACATACTTATAAACATAATTTTCTTTGAATCAGATATCACTGAGCCAGTTCGTAGCTTACTGCATGTAACCAGTCTTGTGAAAAGCATGCAAGTAACAGTTCATCTCCCACCACTGATAAACAAGCTTCTCACATGCATTGAAATAAGGAATGGGGACTTAAAGGAGCTTTTTAGGAAGAGGTGTTTATTAATAGTGAAATGTCTTTTGTACTGGGCTCCAAGATTGTTATAAAGTGTATTCTTTCTGCAGTTTGTGTCATATTATAGATCGGCAGAAATAAAGTGATTGATAAGCTAATAATTTAGTGAGCTTTTTCTTCCAACCACTGAGAATCAGCCTCTCTTCAATCATCAAAACAAGTTTACCAGGGCTCCTTCTCCTTATTAAATAGACATGAAATGTTTTATCCTTCTGATATCTTGCTTAAGAGTGCAGCAGGTTGGAAAACACCTGGTTACCCATGTTGTTTCAGAAAGGGTTTGGCAGGCTGTAGTTACCTGCTCTTTGCAGATGCTTTCTTGTCAGTTTTTGTCAGTTTATCTGCAGTGCTGTCATCTGTTACCCCACAGGTGTATCAAAGGGATGCATCCAGCTTCTCATCCACCAACACCCCCAAGTCTGCGGAAAAGGACTTGGAGGTGTTGGTGGATGAGAAGCTGGACATGAGCAGCCAGTGTGTGCTTGCAGCCCAGAGGGCCAATTGCATCCTGGGCTGCATCAAGAGAAGTGTGGCCAGCAGATCGAGGGA
>JAAGNO010029170.1:61278-96991 GCA_033439905.1 Ceryle rudis
GGCTCTGAGTAGCCTGGTCTAGTTGAGGGTGTCCCTGCTCACTGCAGGGGGGCTGGACTAGGTGACCTTCGGAGGTCGCTTCCAGCCCTAGCCATTCTATGATTCTATGATTCTATCTATTGACATGGACATGGCTTCAACAGTCGTCCAGGTGAGCAGTGCAAGTAGGCATATCCTAATGCCCAGTACCTCCTGTACCTGCCTGACCACTTTGTCTCTTGATTTTCTCTCTTTTGGGTCCTTATTAGGTCTCCTATCACACACTAGCAAGAATTTGAAAGTATTTAACTCTCAGGCTTTGGACAAAGTTAGTCTTTTCCATTTAAGAAAGGAACTGTGTTATTTCAGAGTTACCAAGATAGCCAAGGACTGGAAAAATATCTGATTTGTAAAAGTCACGTGTAAGATGTAACACTGTGGAGCATTGTGATACAGATTAGGGAATTTTAAAGATATAGTGTTACCAGAAGGGTGGAAGGGAATCTATTATTAAGAATTCTTTTTCTCTAAGATTTGTTAAACTGGAATAATAATCAAGCAAACAATCTCTATTATTGAATATTTATATATTATCATAAATCTATAGTATGTTTTACGCATAGGAGGCCTAAGAAAGCCAGAGAGTTTCAAGTAAAAATCTCTAGTGTTCAGTTAAATGTCATCCATTACTTCAAGTAAGGTAGTCAGCTTTCAAATAAAACTAGCATTTTATCAAGAATAATATTGCAATATTTATTTCGTGTCATTTCGTGCTAAAGTACTAAAGTTTGAGGTGCTGTATCAGCACTTTTAAAACAACTTCCTGTTTCTCTTGGAAACTCATTTTTTGTTCTTATCTCCTCACCTCTGCACAAAATGTACAGCTAATTCCATAGGTTTGGCTCAGTACCTCTCTAGCCTTTTAATGGGATGGTGGGTTATGATGCCAGCAGTTCAAGTATAATGTACAAAGTTGCATTTTACAGTGAAAATGGGTATAATTTTCTCTTTAGCCAAATGAAGCTGTAATACTAGCAAAGTATTTGTACAGCCACTGCCAGCATGTGTGAGTTATCAGATGAACTCAAGCTGTAAGCTCATTCATGAGGAACTGCTTGAAGACTTTAGGAAGCTGATAGGACTGGAGCTGCAATGTTCTTTCTGTTATCTCAGCAAAGTTCTGAGGAACACTAGGTAAGTCTAAACATCAGACTCACATTAAGCATCTAATCCCTTATCCCAAAAGAACAACTGCCTGGTTTTATGTTTTATTAACATTTGCTTACATGCAGCGATAAAAATTAACAAATAAACTATTTCTTCTTTTTATAATATTTTCACTTAATTCTGTGTAATGTTTACTATAATTATTTATAATGTCGATAGATGAATAAGAATCTTTGTCTTGCACATCAAACAAAGGTAAAAATGAAAGAAAAGCATTTACCACAAGAGGAAAATAAATCAACATCTTGTCATTAGAGAGGCCTGCCACCATGGTCTAGCTTTGTAAAATTTATAAGGATGAAATATTAAGATTTTGGTGGGCAGGTTACCAAACCTAATGCATCTCATGTTTTCTGGAGTAAGAATAAGAAGAAAAGTAAATGTGCAATCTTAAATCTTAATCTCTAGGGGGGAGAAAAAAAAAAAGTAAACCCTGCCAGAAATAAAACAATCCTATCCCAAATCTCTTCACCTCACCTTCAGTTTCAACACTGAGGCTTTAAAACTTCTAGAAAAGGGGAAACAATAAAACAAGTTCTTTTTATTAGTTTTAAGGAAAAGAACAAGAAGTCATCAGTGTATTTCTGCCCTGTTATACACAAACCACATTTTGTACCTGTCCTCACTGAAAAAGAGGTTTTATTTTTGTGTCTGATTTTTAGCGATACAGGTACAGCTTCCCAGAGTGCATCCTGGGACCCACTTTGTAACTCTAATGTCAGCTAACTTCTAATGAGAGTTGGGCAATATTTTCAGAATTAAACATGCATATATGCTTTTGCTTTCTGATTCCAGTGCAGGATAACGTTTTTTCATTTTTTTAACTTCTACATTTGAGCAATGGGGTCTCTCACAACAAGCTTTGTTGTTCTTACAGGAAAATTTTCAGGGCATAAGAAAATGTTATATGGAAATCAATTATAATGTATTTGTGACAGTCTTTCAAATATGCACAAACACACTCACAAACACATGCTTGACTTGGGAAAAAAAATCTACTTATGTTTCTGATTTTGGTAACTTCACTGTCTGTTCGAAGGCTATATTTCCCAAACTAGCACATACCTTCCAAACAAACTTGGACTGTGAACATAGGTTCTCATCACAAATTTCCAAAATATTTACTACATCTTGGAGGCCAAACTATGGAGCCAACTAATTCACCTCCAGTTTATATTACATGATTGTATAACTAATAAGTGAAGTTGGAAAACTGAATTGCATTTCTTATTAATTAAGCAATTAAAAAAAATTCTGCTAATATAGCATTGCTGACGACTTTGCCAGTTGTGGTCTGCTTTTCTAGGGAAAGTGGTGATTTAATTTCTGCTGTCTCCATCCACCACCTCAAAAGTGTCAGTCATTCGTCTTGGCTGGGTACCCCATGTAGGGTGCCATACTGCAGCACCTCAGGGAGCATCCCAGCACAGGGGCCCAGTGATTTTAAAATGAAATCCAGTTTTCTCATCCACGCTCTTGTCTGAATTCACAAGTTGTCCCAGCTCTTCCATGGTGCTAGGAGAAGGATGAAGGAGATTCCTATCAAAGGTTTCACCAACTTGGCATCCTACCGCAGGCTGGAGCTGGAATTGAGAATCACTGGAAATAACAGGCCTCAGTGTGGATAACTTTGGCAGCTGCCACTGTCAGTGCTGCTGGTATTTTTCCCCTGTCACGCTGGAAAAATTTGCACTCACTCTCTTGCACTGTGTAGGGATCCAGTGTGAGTGATGAGAATTTACAGACTCCTGTTTTCAGATTTCTTTTGGAATTAGTCTGAATGAGGAGGAATATTATTCAACTCCACCCTGAAATCTTTGCAAGTTTTCATCTACGCTTTTCATATCATGCTCATTGTCTGAATAAACGCCATGTAGAAATCTCCCAGTCAGGCTAACAACCATGCTTTAATGTCCCAGATTAACAATGTCAAAAGCAAATTTTATACATTATCCTTCCCAAATTAGCAGAAGCGGAGCTCCCCAAATATACAAAACCTACACAGATCAATTTAGCAACACAAATCAGAAAAAAAGTGGTAATGTTATTTATGATGTCGTGATGTCTTTTGAAAAGATACTGACTTATTAAATGGGTCTGTCAGAATGCATTGCCCAGTGAAAATCTCATGTAATTGAATATCTATATTTGACTGGAGGTCTGTTTGCTCTTATCAGGACTGATTTATCATTTTACATCAGAGGTCTCCGGTACTCTTGGAATAATGTGTTGTCTTTTATTATATGGTATCTCACAAAACTGAAGATGAGAAAAGTATCTTACTACTGTACATCACCAATTATCCATCTGCAGCGAGAGTGTGGCAAAAAGATTACTCAACAGAACCGTTATACGTAGACTTGATTTGAAATCTTGTTTAATGAAAAGCAAATCCAAACAACATGTAGAACAGGAAAATGCTTAACACATTTGTCAGTACCATATCCTGCCACTGAGTGATGAGGTGTGTGACAGAACATGTTACTCTTATCTAAGGAGATAAAGGTAAGAACTGCTTGTAGGATAATTTATAAGCTCTAGGAAGAGGTAGGGTTTTTTTCTGGGGGAACATGAAAAGAAAATGTCTGTGCTGGCAGAACCTCCTTGAGGTGATCCCCAGAACAAGTGTGAATCTTTATGATCTTTTGGACTTTTTCTGTCTTCCCACTAATGAATATTTACAGTCACTTTATTCAGCGATGACTGTGAGAACATTGGAAAGCCTGACATCACCAGCTTGAGAGCCCTTCAAGTATGCACAGGTTGAAACATCAAGGAGACCAAAGAACTGATAAAGGATGGAAAGAAAAGCTTCAAATAACAGAAAGTAAAAATTAAGCTGAAAAAACAGCAACAACTTCCTAGTCTTTCAGCCAAGTGCAGTTGTGAAATAGATAGTCAAGGGAAACAATGGCAACTCCGTTGACTAGAAAAACCTAAAAACAAACCAAAGAGAACATGAGTGAATTAAATCCATTATATGATTTGGTTCATACCCTACATGAATATCTTCTACGGTACTTCAGGTCAGGCTAGATCTACATTCGGAAATTTCTGCTGATACTTTCAAGTCCACGTGGAAACCAGACATCTTCTGGTAGATGTTGTGATGCCAGTAAAGCCATTACTGTGGGCAGTTGTTCCAAAATAAAAGATATTTATATAATTCAGGGAGCTAACAGAAATTTGGCCAACAGTAAGCATCTCCTATCTGACTGATCTGGTCTACATGAGAGGCTCTTGTCATGTGGAGCTACATGACCATCTGGAGACAAGGCATCAGTAGTCAGCCCTTTGGCGTAGCTGAGCTCACAGGCAGTAATGCTGATCCATGAATAAAACTCCTAAGACTATAGTTTGACTTACCAGCATGGTAGAGTTATTTGTGCTCTAAGTTTCACTTTATTTGTTAACCCAGTGAAAAAAGTATGCCTTGCTTTATACAGTCCGGTACTTCATCAGAACTACAGCTTTGGTTTTGTCCATGAACAAATGCCAAAACCTGAAATTTTAATGTAATCATTTCTATCAAGCTGTGATGCTAGCAAGAGTGGTAAATGTGTACACATTTTACACATAAGCAGTGAAACACTGGTGGGAGCTTATCAACACAGTGATGAATTTATAATCTAAAGCCAAGCTACGGTGTACTAGTGTAACAGGAGTTCATAATTCTATCTGCAGGCTAAGGAATGTCAGTATGCTGCTTCATAAAATAATGAATGTTTGTAGTAATAATTCCATGGGTTGACTGTAATTTAATAGCTTTTATTTCCAATATAAGTTCATGAAGGATATCAGTGGTAAACAGGTTCTTCTGAAATATGTTCTGTCAGAAATGCTATTAAGCTGTTGTCGGTATGTTTGTTGCAGTTTTTACATGCTGTTACTGTTTATGTGATGATACGGTTTCATAAAACTTTATGCGCCAATTAAAAGCTGGACACTTGCAATGGCTTTATTGAATATTCTTATTGATCAGTTAGGAGCTGACATGACTCTGTTTTGCATCTGGTTAATGCTTGTCCAATACACATTACTTCTGAGTGGCTTGTGATGTACGCAGTGTGAATATATAGACACTCTTCATTCTTTCCCTCTATCTGCCTGTGTGAATTTGTGGTGTCAGAAGGCATCACATTCACTACCCAAGGGATTAATTTCCTTGGTATTCAACAGGGACAAAGCGAGCAACAGCATCCTACACACAGACCTGCCAATGTGCTCGGCCCTGACCCGCCCCTAGGGCAGAGCGGGTAATGCATTCCCTCTGCTGTTGCCTCTTTACAAGAGCACCGAGAAGAGTGAAAATCGGTGCTATTAGCACTCTTCCACCAAGAAACCGACCTCACATCTTTTACTTGTAATTTGAACTAGTGACCTAAAGGTAAAGACTTTGCATGCTTTTATTGTTCCTTTGACATATCCGGGTTGAGCATTTAAAATACATACTTATTTTATATACAGTATGTCCAGCACACAGCGAATTCATTGATATATTCGTGGAAATTTTTTCTTAAGTAATAAAGCTGGCTACAGCAGTTCTCATTACCCATTGCCACTCCTTCCCTACACCCCATTCTCTCTATTGTGTGTCAACAACTGTTTGTGCCATGAACCAGGTTTAAAAATGGAGTGCCATAAAAAATTATACAAGAGAACAAAGTGAGAGCTACGTAAGCTGATGCCAAAAGAAAAGTATGTGCTGCCGTGTTCTGTGTTCGTCCTCTACTAGGTCTGATGAAGTTGGCCCTAAGTATTTATAAATTAACTCTACTGGATAGTACAGGAATTATTTTTACATTCCAAAGCCTGCAGGATAAATCTATATAATGACGTAACAAATCATTCTGCATCTGCCATAAACTTATCCTCTGTATACAAACAACAATAAAACCCAAACAAACTATTAAATTGGTAGTGAGGAGGATGCAGTAATGTGCAATAAACAGCAGTAGACTGACCTGAGTTCTGGCTCAAGTCTGTGCCTGTCGTTTACAAGCACTTCAACTTTTCCTTTAACATGTAAGTAAAGAAAAAAATCATCTTTCACTGTTAAGAAGCTCTGACCTCTGGATCATTGAAGAGATGAAAGGAGTTATATAAGGAGTTATATAAGTGCAAATTACTGTGCTTACTCATTTATATTAAGAAAGCATCAGTTTTTCATTAAATATTTTGCTTTGTTCAGAAGAATGAGATCCATATCTTGATGTAACAAACCTTATCCAGCCCACTCAAATGACCAGAGCGTGTGATTCATTCATTGTGTGTAGAAGAATTAAGCTTTGCAATAGCTTTGTCTGTGCCCCGTAGTGAAATGGGCTATGATCTCAAAGCCTGGAAGGCTATGACATAATTCAAGTTTGGATGGAAGATCTTTATGAATGCACATTATGTAGTCTTTTTGCTTCAGCAGGTGTCACATTTCCTTGAGTTAGTATTGAATTAAGACCTTAACTTGGCATTAGGAAGCAGTGTGCTTTTGGAGGTGTCCTTTACCCAGTAATAAAGTAATACGAGGAACCCAGACTCCCTTTTACTCAGTAATAAAGTAACACCAGGAACCCAGCCACACCTTTACTCAATAATTAATACCAAGAACCCACCCTCATGGATAGACATCATTTACTGTGGTGGTATTTTATCAGATATACATGCAGGACTTATAACCCTCACTAGCTGCAAAGCAACATGATGCACGTTTTCTTTTAGAGAAACGCCAAATATTACAAGGTCTTATCTTAACTACTTTATTGTATCTTAATCCCCTTGGAAAAAAATCTGTTTTCTACACCTCCTAGCTGTAGGACTAGCCAGCCTGCTAATTCTCATGCAGTGTGCCTGGTCATCTTGTTGCTTTATGTTTCAGAGGTTGATATCTGCTCTCTCTTGATCTATTCCATTTTTATTGCTGTCTCTCATCTCTGTTCCTATCGGCAAACCTTAGATTTGTTCCTCCCTAATCCACTTTGGTGTAACACTACCCAATAACTGACTCACCAGTTAGCAGCCACTGTCAAATAAGGTTCTTTTTTCAAGGTAGCTGTTTCTAGCTGTCTGAAGTAGGATTATCTGTAGGGCCAGTCCAGAAACATTTATGGACTGCGCGTTCCAAGTAGTTGCATGTTGCCTACACATACATATTCTAATTACTATTCAGCATCCTCTAATATGAACAATAGTAATATTATCAACAGTAAAAATGAGCTGTACTTACTAGCATGGGCACAAGAGGTTGAAATATTGGGAGGTCCTCCATGCCAGTTACAAAGTGCTAATGACAGAATAGCAAGAAGGGGAAAATCAGTCTCAGCTCGCTTGAGGTAGGTTTGAACATTACCTGCCCCAGCCAGATACTGATCTTGACCCTAGTGCCTCAGAACAGCCTCAGAGCTACAAACATAAGCTGCTCACGGCTGAAAGAAGCGAATCCACCCTCACTGGCAACTTCTTGATAACTTAAGATGTACGCAGTGGGATGGCAGCAGAAAAACAATCTAGAAGCAGAGTGGTTGCTCTGGATCACCTGGAAATCCAGCAGCAGAGGGAGATGCACTGAGGGGACTGACACGCCACGCAGGGGAGTCACAAGTAGGGAGGTTGTAAAGCAGTCTGTATCTGGGCTGTAAACCTCTAATGCAACACGTGTTTCAGGAAAAAAATGTCATATAAATGATATCTAGTGTCAGGTTTCATATAGTGTTACTTATTTCTCATTTTTCTGTTTACGTTGTAAAAGGTAGTTCATTGCTCAGTGTGCTAATAAGAGTAATTGATGTCTACTTGTCATTTCCAGTGACTTGCTTTTGGCTTCTGAAAGCACATCCTGTACCATGAGTTCTAGGAAGTATATATATATTACCGAAGACTTCCCTATAGAAAGCTCGTTTATTGAAGCAAGTAACGATTAGCCGCTTAGCCCTAGCTGTGCAAATTGTTGAGCTTGTTAGTTCTTTCATACCAAGCTCAAGAGAGATCTAAAATCCAATCTTACAAAGGCCAAACACCTGCAAAATGTTCAGTGTCTGTTAAACCAGTGATAATGATACAACCTCCTCTTGATCCACTGGTGAGGCTTTTGCAAAGACATCAGAAAGATGGCACTCTTCACTTTTCCTTCCTTTGCTTGTGAAGTATATATATGCTTGTGCTTAGATGAAAATGAACAAAACCGCCCATGAATGGATTTGCTAAAATTTGTGTGACTGTACGTCTTACTTCTGAGGTTGGAGAGGGGATTTATACTTGAGCTTTGAACCCAAGTATGGGAAAGTACATTCAGATGTGTCAGTATGGTGTCACCAAGTATTTTGAACATGAATTACATCAGCAGTCAATGTAAACAAATCTTTCAAAAGCATAAATGAAGATAAACATACAAGGGAATACTGCTATGCAGCTTAGCTGCATGGAGAACCAACTCTAGAGTTACAAATGAAGTTCTGTACCAGTTGCAATCTGAAGGGGATTCTGAACTGAATCCACATCTGAAAGAAGGCTTCACCTTGTCCTTCCCCGTGTCTGCTTTTGTGTCTGAAATTTTGTGAAATCAAGAAGTAGATCTCAGTATCATTGAGCTCAAGGTTATGTCATGCGTTGGTTTCAGACTCAGACTTCTTACCCCAGAACAGCAGAGCTACAAATGTTGACTCCATGTGCCAGAAATACCACCAGGGTTGCGAGCAAAGTGGGATTACTTCTATCAGCCATGAGGCTTATTTATAGCAGTTTAAACTGATCATGAAATTACAGCATTTTTCAAAATTTAGTCTTCGGTAGCTGTAAAGTGAAATAATTATATTGCATGAGTCAGGTGAACAGTTTGGTAATGATCTAAATAGCTCAGATTTGGATTAAGACTTTAAGTTTGTTAAGAAATAAGTTTCGTTTCAGCAGGGCAAAGCAGGTATGAGTGAAAACACCTAGATGAGTCCTAGAAACAGCCCTGTCCCAGGGCAGGAGATTTAAGTGTTAAGTACAGTTGCAAATTGTGAAGCTACTAAGTTGATCCCCTCTGCCAAATCTTTTGATGCATTTTGGTCTAAAGAAATAGTTGTCCTTGAAAAAAAAAGCCCAAGGCCACTTGATGTGGTTAGAAAATGGTTTGTAATTACATGCACATGCCACTTCACTGACTTCTTTTTCATTCTTACTGCCAGCAGGAACTTGTCAAATCAATATGATTCAAAAGTATCAGCCCACAGGCTTGTGGGGTTTATATTTTTATTAGGAATACATATGCGTGCTCCTTTGTCCTCTCCTTAGCTCATTTTTTTCACAGTAGGAATTCTCTCAGTATATTTGGTGTGGAGTCACATCAGCACGGTACCACCTCCAGTGAGTACCAAGAGGCTTTCCAACATGAATCTGATGAATCTGCAGGACTGGAAAAAATAAACATGAGAGGGGAAGTGCAGTTCTGTTTCACCATGCTGCTCACTTTGGAGATCATTTCCCAGGCAGCTGTTTCCAAGAGATTGCTTTCCCCATCTGCCCCAGTGCCGGAGTGCCCATGCCAAGCTGTCTCTGCAGCTCCCACAGCACCAGCCCCCTCCTGGGGCATCAGGGCAGGTTGTAACAGCGGGTTGGAGAGAACGGGGGGAAGAGCGGTAATTACTTATTAGCAGTAAGGAAAATGTCCACAGAGACATCTCTTTGCAGCAGTCTTTGCCTTGGGGATGTCCTGTAACAGTCACGGCACTGGAGGCCTAATTTATTGCCGCCCTTAGGATAAGTATTTCTGCCACAGGAGTGTTTACTTCCTGATGGTCCCAAGCGAAAATAGAGAAGTCAGGCACCGGCTTCTCAATTCTTTCATGTGTCACTACACACAGTGTGCACTTCTCTGCTGAAGCAGTTCTTTGGTTCTTCTGAAAGTTTCAGTCAATCACTTCCCCATGCTTTGCTAGGTCTTCTTGTTTGCTGTCTGGTATTGTTCCTTCAATCTTGTTTCCTGCCGTGTGTGGAGAAGGCATGTTACTCTTCAAGCTAAAGGTGGTGAAGGCTATTCTTAACAACACCACTTCAACATAAACCTGTATAGATAGAACTTTTGTCATTTTGTTTTGAGCTGCAGGGAACTTTCCTAGTTTTGCTGCTACTACTGCTGCTACAAAGCATGCAGCTCTCTGAAAGGTCTGTCTGCCTTCTAGAAGCTTGCTTTAGGGAGACTTCGGGGGACTTTAAGGAATAGGTATTTAACATTCAATTCAGTACAAGACTTTAAAGGAAAAGGTGCTTTTTGTTCTTATTTTCACATACAGCTTTTTGTTCTTTAGTCCTCCCAGGCTGAAGAAAAGGTTAAAACTAGACAACTGCAAAGCAAACATGCCACATCACTTGAATGAATGCTGTATTATGCTTCCATAACTTACAGCAGACGCTCTTCTGTTGAAAGTTTCACATGAAGACCTATTAGAAAATAAATGACTGGCTTTTTTGCATGACTTTTTTGGTTGGTAGGTTTGGCTTTTTTGTTTCTTTGGGGTTTTTTTTTGCTGTTTTTGTTTGGTTGGTTTGTTTGTTGTTTTCGTTTGGTTTTGGGGTTTTTTTTGTGTTTGGTTTGTTTGGTTTGGTTTTTTTTATTGTTGTGTTTTGTTTTCTTTTCTTTGTTTTTTTTTGATTGTGTTTTTCTCTTAGTAGGAAAAGGAGGATAGAAAGAGGGAAATGAAAAAATGAGTCAGAAAATGATGAATGACATCTAAATGAGTTGCATGGGAAAGTTAGAAAGTTCCAAAAATAAGGGCACTGAACTAGGATCACATCTGTTAAGAAGTAAGTTTAATAGAATTAAAGCAAGATGTAGATTAGAAGTTAGCAATTCTGGGTTATAACACAAAGGAAATTTTAAGTGAAACAAAGATTTGAGGAAGCAGAAATGTATGTTAAAGTTAATACTGGTTGAAGAGAGAAAATTAACAGCTAGGCTAAGTTTATTTGGACTGAGGTAAAGAAAGAAAGACAGTAGTTTCTGGTTGTGGTATCCCTTCCACAGAAATGCAGACAATTGAGGACCTGAAAAAGCTGCTACACTGAGGACAAGGCAGAAGGATTAAAAAAAATTACTATATTCTACTTACCTGTCTTTGCCACCAAGAGCCTAAGACCTGGCTGATCACTTGACGGCACAGCTTCAAAGCATCTGTGAAAGGTGCAGGAGGACAAAAAGCCTGGGCTCTGTAAACACATGAACTGCACAGGGGGCACATGCAATACAATGAATCATATCTTTTTAAGTGAGAAAAAGCAACATTGGTCAGGTCAAGGGATGAGTTTCATTAATTTCATTGCTGGCTGACAGTTATGTTTAATCTATGGTTTATGTAAAACCTTAGACATTTTTTTCAATCTTAGGTGCTTAAATAAAGTCTTTTAAGTCCATTTTCAGCAGAAATTAAAGAGGCCTAGTTTTCAAAGCAATGACTTCAGTGAGGTTGATTGGTAGCTAGCTGTCAAAATATAAAAGTTCCTGTAGGCTTCCCTTCTAATCAGAAGGCAAAAGCCTTTTACAATACTGAATCATTGATAAATTAAGTGTAAATATTAGAACAAACAAACAGAATACAGGAAGTATCATTTAGTTCTTCTGAGACAGACACTATTCATTTCTTCTAGCTCTTTAGACTTTGGCTTGTTAAAAACCTAGGATACAGCTATTTGGGGGGAAAAAATAGATTACCACTCTTTGTTGACTCATGACTTTTTCACATCACTGGCACAAACACCCAGTTGAAAGGGGGAAAAAAAAAAAAGAAAGAAAGAGAAGCTTTTTTTATAGGTATGTCTAAGGTTTATCTGAAAGCAGTGTCCAGTTCAATACTTTTTAATATTAATCAGTCTTAAAATCATCGAAGAACATTTAGCCAGTTAAAGTCAACAGTAGGTATGCTGAGCGCCTGAAACACAAAAAGAGAATCTGGCCCTTGGTAGACAAGGAGCATTGTACACACAGTTATACTTTGGCAAATTATGAGCTGATACTTCACTTACAAGTTCCTAGTAACACTATAAAGGATCTCATGGGAGTTATGAAGGCAGCTGCAGAACTGCCTTATTGAGCATAGAATCATAGAATCATTTAGGGTTGGAAAGGACCTCTAGGATCATTGAGTCCAACCTTCATCCTATCATCTCTCTATCCATTAGACCAGAGCCTCAAGTGCTACATCCACTCGTTTTTTTAAACACCTCCAGGGATGATGACTCCACTACCTCCCTGGGCAGCCTGTTCCAGTCCCTCACCAGTCTCCCAGTGAAGAATTTCTTCCTAATACCTAATCTAAACCTCCCCTGATGCAACTTGTGGCCATTTCCTCTCATTTTATCATTAGTAATTTGTGAGAAGAGACCAACACCAGCCTCGCTACAACCTCCTTTTAGGTGCTAGCATGATGTATTTGATCAATGAAAGACTGGCAGCCTTCATACTATGGATTGTGCTGGTGGTGCTGCATCTGGGCACATCTTCCACGATCTTTTAAAGGTCCAGATTAACATACTGCTTTTATATATCAGCATTTGAACCTCTCTTCATGAAAGGGGCTGGAGAAAGTGAAGAGCACCAGAAAAGAATAAAGAAATCCAAAGAGAAGATGTAATTGTCCTGTAAGATAGCTGGTAGAGGCTTTTGGTAGAGACACTGTCGACACGAGTGCATTAAAAGCCACCCTGAATATCCTTCAGTATAACTAGCTGCAGGACGAATTCGAGTACCAGTTGAACAGACGGTTAGACAGGACGTGACACCCATATTCAAATCCCTGGATTAGTCCTGCAGTTTACATGAGGCAATCCCTGAGGTCTCCTTTGTAACTGTTTCTCATCATCCAAGGATTTTCTTTGGATTAATTAAAAGATTAATGTCTGGAAATCCTTTGAATTTCCTTTCAGTAGCATAAGGAAGCAGTGAAGTTATTTGCCCAATTAAACCTCTCCGTTTGACTTTCCACCCTTATTTCAAAAGTGGTGATTTGGCAACACAGATAAATGAATATTAACAACAGCTGTCCGCCTTTCCTTGACTTATCTGTAATTCATCCTCAGCTGCTGCTATTGTGATGGCTTGGGATTTTATTTGTATTTAAACTTATGTAAATGGTGGTGCAAATTGGACATGGTGCTGCAGTTCCTGACATGCAGTCTATAAAATCCTCATTCCAGAGATGCTTCTTGCTAAATGCATGTGAACAGCTTTCTTTTCACAAAGTCCTCCCTAGACAGTGAACTACTGCTCTCCTTCACAAATTTCTATCAGAGGATCTTTCAAACAGCTGACCATTTTAAAATCCTGCTATTGTCCCTACCTGCTACAAATAGCTTAGCCAACTTTGAACCAAACCCAGAGTCTTTTCACTGGATTATGCATTGCAAAAGGCTTTGGATTATTGTGTATGACTGGACCTCTTATTTATAACAAGAAGATTATGGTATTAAACAATAAAGAATTTTTGGACTCATGAGCGTTCAGATATTTTAATTAATTTTCTAAAAACTTCAGGATAGAAGGCTCTTCATAATCTTCTAGTGCAATTGATACCATAGTAATTGGTACATTTCTGAACATGTTAAAAAATACTGTGCACAGCATCTCTGTTATTCTAGGTGGCAAAACACGTCCCACTCACTTATGCTGTGTAGATACTGACTGCAGCATTGAGGTCTGTTAACTTGGCTACTAGTTTAAAAAAACACTTGACTACAGATAAATTGTATCACTAGTTAGGATTCTGTGGTTATCAGTAGTTACATATGGCTGACTGCCTCACAATCTTGCCATTTATTCATGGTTATTTACCCATGGGATTGGTATATCAGGTGAAATTCACAATGGTAGAAGAGGGTCCCCAGTGAGAAATCTATCACGTGGGAGGTTCCACAAGCAGCAGACTGACTTCATTTTCTGTGAAGTGTTGTCTCATGGCTGACTGTCTTTGGCTTTTTCACTCTGAGCTCAAGGTGAAATTTATGCCGTGGATGGACATATATCACACCTCATATGTGCATTCTCATGTTCATACTAAGATAGGAGCTTAAATGGTAGCATTTATCATAAAAGGGCACAGAAAGGGTTTGTTCACTTCTGTGACCACTTATTTTCTTAAAATTTGTAGGAATCAAACTTTCTTTTAAACCTATATCTCTCTATCAAAGATTATTGAAATTGGCTGACAAGTTCAAATCAACTCAATGGAGGAAAAAATGCAGTGGGATTACATTGTTTCCATAGGAAACAGAGCTAAAAATTAAGTGGCCTACGTTATACAAGTGGTGCAGATGAAATATGTTCCAGGACCATGACCCTGGTGAGGTGAGGAATAGAAAGTGCTGGAGTCAGAGCTGGTGTGAATGGGGCAGAGGATAAACCTGCAAGCCCTGACAATGGCCCATATAGTCAGGCTTATATCCAACCACGTGGCTAAGGGGACGCATACAGGTCTCTGAGCCTCAGGTGATCTTTGTGAGTCAAAGTTTCTCTCTTTTTTCTCCACGGCACAAACTGTCAGAAGAGGTGTTGGAGGAAGAATTAACAGAGACCAAACAGGCAAATGAGGAATTGGTTGGGACTGAATGCAGTCAAGCACTGCTTACACAAAAAGGGATTATATTGGTACCCATAACGGGAAAAATACTTGAGTAGTGGCAGGAAAGGGTTTTTTCATCAGGGATGAGACGGAATAAGTGCAGACGCCCTCCAAGAAACCCAACTACTTTATTTATACCACCATTGAACTCAGCTTATGACCCTTTGCCCCATAGGAGTTTTTGGCCAGTCTTCACTTTAATGAATTTAGTCCACAAAGGACAGTAACCTGGAGACATTTCCATTTTCTTGTAGCAACTTGCTGCTATACCGTGTAATCTGCATCGCCTCACAATGTCTTCTCTTACTATAATAGCCAGTGACCTTGGAGTGATTTGAACTGCAAATAACTTCTGGGGCTTATCAGACAAGGAACAGTGTGGAGAATAATAAAACTATAACTGTACTTGATATTCTGAGAACTCCAGGTCAGTCTCACCTCCAGTGAGGCAACTAACTACCTTCACATGAAAAACAACAGCAGCTCCCTTCCCTGAGACAAGGTTCCATGCTTTGAGAACAGATGGTGCTACTTTTTATGCCAAGCATTCTGCACTTCACTATTTATTAAATTGGTGAGAGAAGACCATAAGACTAGCTCTAAAATAATACATGTGAGCTATGATGTGTGCACTGTTCACGCTGAACCCTCATTTACTCTGAGGAACTTTTATGCTGTTAAGGAGTGGAATACGCACGAGTGGAAATGAGGTCCTCTGTGATTTTTTTCCTCCAGATGATTTTTTTTTAACTATTTCTATTTTATTCCTTGATTTATTAGTGATGTATTTAAATAATTTCCAGAAGATCACAGCAATTGCTTTATTGTGCCCCCAGTACAGATGTTATCTGTGTCTAAAGCTCGTGGAGGGGAAGCACTACTGCTTTGACTTCATGTCTTTCTGACATCCCCTTTGAATTCCTCCTGTGACTTAGATACATAGTTCTTCATTATTGCTCTACTTCCTCCTAAAATAAGTGCCAAAACTCCTATTTCTTCAACACTAGCATGCCTGTAGTTTCCAGCAGAGTAGAAAGCAAACTTTCTACCTTTCTCTTGACTCATCTGCCCAGTAGTAACCCACTACGCTGGGACACCCCACATGACATATGTATATTTGCTATTCTACAGGAAGAAATTGAGATGTTTAGATACTTGGTATTTCTTAGAATTCAGCCTCGTCACTACCATATTAATCTTCTCAATTTCAGTCGTGTTGTCAGCACTGTAATATACCATAGTATTATGATCCACACACACAAAAAAAGGCCAAACTGAGCTAATCTCTGTGAAGCTGCAGTTTCTGGAAAGAACTATTCCTGTTATTGATTTTGGCTATTTGATATTTTTGTGTTTTAGAGATTTCTCTGAAAGGAAAGAATAACCCTGAAATAGAAGTTTAAAGCACTTTACAACGGCCTCAAGTACTTGACAAATGCAGTTATGCATAACCTGTAATCACCAACTACAGGGGGGCTTACTCTGCCCTCAGCAGTGAAAAATCACACACTGTGCTTCTTTACGAATGGCTGCAATTGCAGTGGCAAGGCTCCGGAGAGAGGCAATACGAACCACAGGCACTGAATCTCCAGCCTGTGCGTGTTGACTGCCAAAAGATGGAAGTTGTTTAACAGAGCCTATGCCCTCTGACTGCTTTTGCATTCACTGCCTAGGCTTCTCTTCTTTTTCCTTTTTTCCTTTAAATAAAAAAACAATTCCGCTTTGTTTTGCATTAAATACCATGTTTGTGTTTTCAGTTTGAATACTGAAAATGGACTCATTAAAAATAGGCATACCTTTCTGGACAACCTAGCTCCTTAAGTAAAGGGATCTCAAGCCTACAAAGATCAAAATGGCTAAGAAAATGTTAAGTTGGGGAAGCTGTTTAGTGGTCAAAGTCCTAGATTTACAAGCCAGCAGATGCTGCATAATCAAATCAAGTCTCTTATATTTTGCTTCAAAGTCACAATGGCAGGTGGGTTTGAGGACTTGCAGGACAGGTTTGTTGAAAGTCCACCACCTCTAGAAATGCATACAGCAACAGGAAGGTGGGGAGAAGGAAATTAGCCAAACTAGCAGGGAAGCAGCAAAGGAGCTCTTACTTAAAAGCACTCATTTTGCTTTCCATGCATTTGGAAGACTGGCTTATTTTAGATTTGTTAGTCCTCACTAGCCAGAAGACTTCAGGAAATCATCTCTTTTCTTTATTCAGACCCTAACTAATGTACAGAAAAGCACTGGACAGCGTGCTTGTTAAAAGGGAAAATTTTGTACTGGGATCTTGGCGTGAGGAATCACATCTTCCAAACAAGACAATCAGTCACTGCCTAGTGGCGATCGGGTTGTCTCTCGCATGGGCTTTTGCAATGGCATCTTCAGCTAGATCAGGAGAGACCCCTCAAACCATTCTTTTGCTCAGTTGTTGTAATCCAGCAGCCCACACTGCTAGCATACCTCTACTTTTGATTTCCTCTACTTTGAGAATTGAGAGTGTGATCTGGAGTTCCATTAGGCTGCTTTAATTAAAAACATATTGAAACTTTCAGTTCTCAGCAAAGATAAAAGAAAACTCAGATTCAGCATGATCATTTTTCTACTGGAAGTGCGATTTATTAGGATGAAGTTGGCTTCTTCGTATTTGGGAATTACAATATCCTATAAAGTCTGTTACTCTGGGCACTCATATTTCATAATGAGTACATTTCTAAAAAGAGCCAAAAAATGGTCTGAAGAGAGGTGGGGAGGAGAGGGGAGAAGAGAGGCAGAGGGAAGAAGAGGTTGAGGGAGAGGGAGGGGGAGGGCAGAAGGCATTTTTTATGTATTTCAATGTAGGATCACTTATTCCAGCAGAACTACGCTGTTTTACACTGAATGAGAATCTAAACTGACATGACTAGATCAGTACCTAAACCCCTGACTCAGTAGCTAAGAACCCAAAAAGCAGAGCACCCACTAATCCTGCCTTTTTTTATATACGTTTATGTAAAACAATCATTAAAGTTTTTTATGGTAGTTCATTTACTTGTTCCTCTCCAAATAATGACATTTCCATGGTAATCTTTTTTATCTTCAAAGCTTTTATCCTAGCTTTACAGGATTTCTACTGTACAACAGCAGTGTTCACTGAAAGCTATCAGCAATACTACAATTCATCTGTAAATATTCCAGTAAATGTTCTTTGGGACAGACACTTTCCAACGTGAGAGGAAACATGTAGTGAGTCAGAAAATAGTATGAACCTCTTCCCTTGGATCCAGATTCTGCAAACTCTTAAACACCCTCAGTATTGACCAGCTGACACAGGAATGTACAATACTTGATTCCCTGGTAGAATTGATCTGCAGCTTTCAGAATCAGATACCTTGTTTTAATATTAAAGTGGCTTAAGTAATAGAGATGTAGCCAAATAACAGTCCCTATTTACAAATTATATGTTTGCTTTCTAGCAAAACAACATGAAATGTTTACTTACAGAGTCTTAATCATAGGTGTTCAGACACCTTTGTTTTCTTACATGAGTGTTCATCAGAACATCCAATAACTTTCCTGGAAGATTAGTGATATTTTACTCTATGGTTAACTAATAAAGCATTAAAATAAACTGCTGAACTCAAAAGCAAGAATAATTCTCTAGGGGAACACACTTCAGCGAGAAGCATGTCATGTGGCTGGATGAAAACATCCCTGATATGGTTCTTGAGGAATAACTCCATTCCTTCTTCCTGCAGCCATCACCTTTGCAGTGCAGCAGTCTGTTTACAGTGTTACATGTGATTTCCCATATCATGACATCTGCTTTGTGTTTTTACTATTTGCCAGCACCATTTGATGGGATCCATTCATTCACTGAAAACACAAACCTATTGGAAGTGATGCTTATCTCGCCGTAACCATCAGCGACATAGTCATACAAGAAGAAATCAATATATATTTTACCTTCTAAACACATCTGCATTTTTCCAACTATGAATTAATTTTATTCAGTGATTTATTAAATTCTTTCAGGTAACAAGTTGAAGTTTGCTGGAATTAACAAACTTAATATCAGTAAAACACAGCAGACCTTAATGTGTATCTGAAAAGACACTTAATTATTTTAGTGTTTGTATTCTATGTATAAACTTTTTCCTTATTTTATGGTTTATACTGAAGATTGGCATAAGTGAAAGAGATCAGAGTCCTAGCTAGCTAGTTTTCTTAACTAACATTCTTTCACCAAGCTTTTAGCTTCTGCTTTTCTGTCCTTGTTATAACAGACATCTTCGCATTTGAAGTAATAAAATGCCATGCATTCCCATGGACAAAACCAGAGCTTAAAAAAAGCTCAGAAAAGATTTTGCACAGTTCACATGTCAGACAAACTTGTACGGGCTCAAATTGCAACAGAAAACAAAGATCAGAAATTCCTTGAGGTCTGTACATACGCATTCACTAAAGTTGTCTGTAATTCTTGAGTGATACGGGTACAATGTTGTACAGGAACAGAGAAAACAATGAGTGGTTTATAAAAATCTCCTTTACTAGGAGTGCAAGAAGACAAAAGCAAGCAAAGACAATGAGAAGCCTGCATGCAGATTCCAAAGCTATTTCAGTCATGGGAACGCAAACATGGATCAGCCTTGTTTTTCAGTAAGATGTAATGAAGTGACTCATAATACAGAGACCAAGTATGAATTAGCATGGTATTACAATGACATGGATAATGAAAATGTGAGAATTATATACAAATGTTACTCAGTGAAAGAGAAATCTTAAATTATATCAACATTATCTGTATAAATATATGCATGTGTGTATGTGCATTACGTGCAGCCTGGGGGCATTATGTGCCCCCTGACTTCTAGCAAAGAAGAGTTTAAACATAATTTATTTTTTCTTATACTCTTTTAATTATACTTTACCTTATAATGGGTCACTTGATGCTGCCCCTGCCAAATTCCCACAGAAAGGTAGAGAAGGAAGTTCTGTCAAAAAAATCCAGTCACATTAAACTGAATGGTTAACAGTGGTTCTTACCTAGCAAAGAATTTACCTAAGAGTTTTACATTCCATAGGCACCAGTTCTACAGCAAACATCATTCAAATGGTCATCTGCAGTGTGTGCGTGCATGTGTGCGTGTGTGGATACTGTCTTTTTCTGTGACCATATTAAGTTGTAGGAGTGCTTCAGAACGATGTTCCATTGTAAGGCTGAGGTCCTAGATCTCCCTGCTTTGCTTAATTCCCAAATTTATGGCTTCCAGGAGAGTTTCAAAGGATAGAGTCTTAAGCTTTGTCTCTGTTCTGGTACTTGAGCGTCAGACACACTTTTCTCCCCACCAGATCCTCCAGGTAAGGTGATCTGCCACAAATTGCCATGCTTCCATGACACAGGAAATACTGCAAATATTATTGTACTGCACACTGTGTAAGCTTCTTTGTACATCTCCTGGGCCTCGGTGAATGGCGAGGCAATAAAATGAATTTCTATACAGTGCTTGAGTGTGGACTTCTATTTCCTACACTTACTCTGAAGTCCTGAACAGAACTGTGAAATAATTGATGGTGATGGCAATGTAAATTACAGTCTGGATAGAACTTAAAATATCCAAGATAGACACTGTTTATTGGTGATGTGGCTTCAAAACTATATCAGTGTGGTATCAGAGGTATGATAAATATCAAGACTAACTCTGAGACTGAAACTCTAATGCCTGCAATGGCTTTTTATGTCTGGCTTTTTAGCATGAGGATTGCAAAAGGAATGTAAACTGTATTCTTGCACTGAAGTTCTTTCTCTAGTACATATGGGCATCAAGCCATACTAGAAACTGAATTTCATTTTCAAAGTGGTAATTTTGTAATTTGGCCACATACTAGGTCATCATGAGGAACGTAAATTAGACACTCAGTTCTGACACAGGCATTCACCATAATATTTATTATAAAAATAATTTCTCATTTTCAGTTAGTATCACTGTGTGAAACTTTGCAATTCTGCACAGTCAATACTTTGAACAGTAAGAAACCATTGAATTTTTTTTTTTTTTTAATGGCTATCATTTAAATAATAAAGATTTTAGCTGCTATGCATGAGAAGTAATAGCCCAAATTGCAATAATGAAAATAAAAGCATCTGGAGTGATGCACATAATGGAATGATTGCAATGTACCTTATCACAATACCGATTATCATGAATTCCAGGGGGAATATGACATCTATTTAAAAATCCGTATTCTGTCTTTTTTGGTTTTCTAGGTCTACCTTTTAGGTAGTGACCATAAGTAGTAATGGGATAAAAAATTTTAGAGCATACTTAAGTAGCCATGAAAAATTCAACCAAGATGTTTTTCTGAGACAATATTCAATTAATTCTTAATCATGACAACAGGAGACTGTTTCTGCTTAAGTTGCCATGCTCTCCATAAAAACCTGTCCAAAGAACTCAAGCTCCTGTTCACCAATGTTCATTAAAGTACTTAATAAGTTAATTACAAGCATAAATATCAATATTCTGGTCAAATAGTATTTTAGAATTTTTTTCCATTAAGTCTTAGCAAAGTTTCCATTGGGTTTTTAATTTTCACTACCTCTTTTAAAATATCTCAACCATGCAACCCTTTCTAACAATGTAGTCTTAACTCTGCTAAGTTATCCTCCTAACTTTGAAGAACACTGCTGAGGAACTAGACACCTATGAAATGTCATCATGTTTGATTGTAGTTTGCTAAGTGTTTTAATTGTTAATTTGTTTTCTGTTATTTTCTTGGTTAGTTCTTCTTCAACAGAAAATGGCTGCACTGTATCAAAATGTCAAGACATACCATTGTTCATCTTCATATAAATCTTAATTCTGGGAAGATGGGGAAAATGTTCCTTTTCAGCAAGTTCAGAAAAGATCTTAAAACAGTCAGTAAAGTCAGTTGATACTGAATCATCTTTGTTTGATATGGATACAAAATTTTCATAATAAACTGATAAGTATTCCATGGCTCAGGTTCAGGAACTACAACTCAGTGTCACGCCACAAGTTTTTGGTTATGGCACTAAGCTGGAAAATAAATCAGTAGAAGGCCAAGAAGAAAAATTCTGTGATTTTATGTCAATGTTCATAGGTCTCCAAAATGTTAATCTCTTATGAACTTCATCCTCCAGTGGAACTAAAGGGTTTGTCATGTGGTTTAAAAATGTAGGGGGCATGTTTTGTAAATTACTTTTCTAGTGGGGTGTCAGAAAATGGAGAAAACACCATCCAGATTTCACATTTGAGATGGGTACCTCTGAAGTGAAGTGGGAAATGGGTTTTCATAATTAGTTAAGGGTTTTCGTTATTAGTTAAGGGCAAATTTTAGGAAAGAGTAATTTAGACATGAACTCATATGCATGTGTCTGCTTATGTCCTCATATCCATGGAGAGAATAGTATCAGCGCACACCACTATACCAACATCTAAACAAGCCTGTGTGTTCTTTAGAGCCTGACACTCCTGAAGATGTGTCATTTTAAAAGATACATATACAAAAGCTGCATATACATAGTTATGTTTGGGAATCATGTCAGAGAAAACCTCAGCATGGAAAGAAGCCTGATGGCTATTAGAGCCTGCAAGGTTTCAATACCAGGCTCTTAGTCACTTCTTGTGTAGTCCATGAAGTTGGTCTCAATAGCTTCCCTGGGTGCTCATGGTGTTTAGCAGGACAGCAAAATAAGAAAAAAAGAAAAAAAAAAAAAAAAAGAAAACCAAAACAAACCAAACCTGACAGGAATCTGGCTTCAGTTAAGTGGAAATAAGTAAGCAAATTCAGAGCTTCCAAAAGGCAGAGGTGCTGCATTGCTTGTGCATCTGAGAAAACTGGAGTCACTTCTGGAAATGCATGGAGTTAGCACTTCACTACAATGTTGCTCAAAGATTCAACACTGGGAACCAGATGGAATGAAATCCCGCTCTTTCCCTTCTACAACTGTTCTGAGTCTGGGTTGGTAACACACATGGTGCCTACAACTGGCAGTATAGCACAGTCAACAACACATGTGCCTAGTAGTGACCAGAGAGAGTTGTAATATAGTCAAAGAGTGGGCAACATCTCCTCCCATTGCCTTGTAAGCTATTGTGCTAGTTTTCAGTTAAAGTATGCTCAAATGCTTTTCAGTTTCCTTTTCACATCTGTACAAAAGGCATTAAGCTGGTCTCCAGTCACATATAGTCTGCTCAGGTGCATACTTTGTTCCTTAGAAAAAGACATAAACTTATGTAAATGACTTGCATTAATGTCTTGTGTTGGGTTCAGGTTAATTGTCACAAGCAGTTGATGGTCCAAGCAGTTGGGAGGGGCTGCAGCTGGGAGGTGCCGCAGCTGGGACAAACACTGAACCAGCCAATGGGATATTTGATACCATACTGACATCATGCCCCTATATAAGGGGAGGGCTGGTCTAGGGTAGAAGAACCTGTTTTCAGCTTGTTTCAGTGTGTATCTTCAGTGTGGCCAGAGCAGGGAAAGTTGACATCTTGAGCACAGATAGAGCCTTCCTGGCTTCTATTACTTGCTTTATAAATTGTTTCATTAGTACTGCTGGTTGGTTTTTTTTTTCTCCTTTCATGTTGTTTTAGTAAACTGCCCTTAATGCCCGGGATCTCACCTCTTTTCTTGCTCCTGATTCTCCTTCACATACCACATGAGGGGGTTTGGGATGGAGAAGCAGTGGGTGAACGGCTGTGTGGTGTTTTGCTGCCAACAGAGGTTAAACCATGACAATGAATTATGATTAGTCTTAGTCCAAAATAGATTCATAAGGACTGGACTTCCCTTTCCTTAATTTCTATGCCTATAATGCAAATGCCTACATCTGAGCTAGTTACCTTGGGTTTTCTAACTGTTTGAATAAGAAGCAGACACTTTTAAAGGTATATTCACCTACCCTATTTTAGTTGTCCAGTTTAGGATGATATGAACTTCACCACAGAAATGCCTTTTCCTCTCTGTTCTCTGTTCTCTATGAAGGAAATACAGACTGGCAACAATAAATTCATTTTTCATGGGATTAATGCCTCTATGCCTTTTAAATCCAAGACCATCTTGTACAAGACATTTCCTCTAGGTGTCCATGGTGTCATTCTGAGCCTTGGAGTCTTGTGCAGGGTCCATGCAAGAATTTATTTCCTCATTTGGGTTTTTCTTAACCTACTGTGACTTTTTTTTTTTTTTCCTGAAGGGTTATGTTCAGTAATACTATACTACTAAATACATAACTTCCATGAATTATATAATATACTTCTAAGGGCAGTTGCCATAACCTTTGCAAGGAGGCTAGCTGTAAGCTGTGTCCGCATTGCCAGGCACCTCTGCAAGGTTTCCTAGTGGCAGCTGGATATACCGTAGGGTTACAGTCCATAGGTGGGCAAGTGCAGTTTCTGTGCTTCGCCACAGGAGGAAGAATCTGTCTCAGCCATTCTAAGGCTGAAACCGGATCTGTTATGTTGGTGGGGCTCCATCCGTTAATTACCTCGAGGATTCCGTCTAATGCCCTCAGCCGGCTTTGGAAATGGTCTGGAGCCAAAAGAAAGAAAGGGGCATGAACCTCTTTGATTTGCAAAAACCTGAAGCTAGTCAGTAGAAGGTGCTATGCTTTACAACACTTGAATTTGTCGTTCTCACCTACCGCTGCGTATTCTGTGAATTGTAGCAAGCCTACATAAAGATGAACAGTGCAAAAATCATTGTTCTATGTTTGGGTTTTTTTAATTAGTCCAGTGATTCTTATTTATATACAATATCAGAAAGTTACATATTTGCACATACATGGGTATTTTAATAACATTAGTTATCTGCTCTGAAGCTGTTTAACTACCGGCTGAATTTTATGTAGAGAGAAACAAAGAATTTTTTTGCCAGCAGGAGAACTGGTTTTGAATGTTCCTGTTTGGAGTGATCTATGGGTTATCTGGAACCATATAACAGGAAGGATTTTTTAGAAAATAGCTGGTTGCCTGATAGAGTCAAAAAGTAGCTACTGCAGCAGTAAATCTCTGCCATGGTTTTGCATAAAAGCATACCTAAATGGGGAAACTGAGCATTTTATTTCAGAAGGACATATGAGAAATGAAATTGTCACAAGTGACAAAAAATAGCTATTTCACCTGTGAAGGGATACATATAAAATCAAAGTGTGCCATGAAATTGGATTCTATGATACATTTCAAAATGGGAAAAAAAAATCAGCATATTAATGTTGTTTGTATATTTTCAGCATCCCTGCAGTCACCTTGTGCTTAGCATTGTCCATGAAACGATGGCAGAGTCAAACTAGGTAAATATTTATTTAGCTCTAAGGTATTAAGACTAATCCCGTCAGTTTTCCCCTCTGTTTTCCTTTCACACAAATGTGAAAAAGTTAGCGCATGCAAACTTTAATTCACTAGTGGTAACCCATGGGGGCACAGAGCCATTTCAACTTACATTGCATAAGCCATTACAAAATCATTATCTTTTTTCTGTAATATAGGAGAAAAGGTTTAAACTTTGCAGTACAGTGGCTCTTAACTTACTGGTGGAACAGATGTTTCCGTACAAAGTGCCGAATCCCATCATTTCATGGGAAGAATTTTGTAGTGAGGATTTCTGAGCTGCGACCAGGAGCCAACAGATGCTTGGTGGAGTTTCACTGGATCGGTTTTACAACAGTTCAGAAAAAAAATAAGTGAAAGAACATGGTCAAAATCCTTTTCTTCTTTTGCATCAGCACAGCTTCTTTAATAGTTAACACTTGTACATTCTGGAATTATGCCATGCATCTTAACTCTTCTTTACCCAATTTATGAGATATGCGTGCCGCACTACCACGCCAAAGCTCTGAAGTGGGGCTCTGCTGTGTTGCAAACACGTCTTCCAGATATGCACTTCTGAGTGCAACAAGCTTTCTGCTCCTGTAGTTGTTCTGTTCTGCTTCTTCAGCAGATCTCCAAGAATTGAGGAAATAAAAGCAAGCCCATGCCTTCTCTTTTATCTGTCTGTACAGGATGGCTTTAAGCCACTATTTCAATGAACACGGTGGGCTCTGGATGAGGTCTTTACCACGACAGTTTTTTCCTGCAAAGCTGTCTCATGATATCTTGTACAACTTTCAAAGGACTGAGTAAATTGAGTTAGGTCTCTTCAGAGCCCTGGCCTCATTTCTTGCTCTAATATACTTCAGTTCTTCAGACCTAGTTAGGCTAGTCATGCATTCACACATGGTGTAGCCACCTTTACTTCATTGTGTTACCTGTGAGCATTGAAAAACCATATTGATTGCATTCTCATACAATCATGCTGTATTTATTTTTTTCTTCTAAAGTGTAATTGGATTTAAATTGATATGCATACACAAGGTTATTGACACCTACAGTCATTACCAATACAGCAGAGCAAATTATTATTCCTTTTTATTATTAAAAATAAAGGGAAAAAAAAATATTCTGCTACAATGAAATTGAAATGGACCTTTTTTGTGTATTTTTCACTGCAATGTTACATTATGTTCTCTATTATGTACCTCTAATTATTTCATCTTTAAAAAATATAGACCACTCGCCAATGAAAAATGTTGTTTGAAAGGAAAAGCCAAAATGCCTTATTAAAGAAATGTCAAAATAAGCAGTTGGTGTTTCTAAAATGAAACCTTTCAGGTCTTTTATATTACTTCCATACTTTTCCAGTTGTAATTATTTGCCAAATTACACTTACTGGTGTGAACAATTTTGGTCACTTTAGAAGTGTACTTCCAGTGACTTCTCTAGTAAATGAAAAACAAAAAAAAAGTACCTATCCCTGCTGTTACAACAATAAAGAATGTTGTAAAAATATGCATTGTAAAATGGAGCAGTAACAATAGACACAGTCATAACAGCAGAATGACAAATAGTATTTCTGTTTCATGAAAGTAATCCAGTAGGCATTTTCCAAGCTGTCTACACTTAACAGTCATGTTCTATAACTATATCTAAAAGCAGCCCTTCTACCAACCTCACATAAAACACTCCTTCATTTCCCATGCTGGAGTTCCTTTCTTGCCTAAGTTAGATTCTGTGTTTGGGTCTCCAGTAGCATATCCCTGCATCAGAATATTAATGACTTCTTTATCAGTGCTCATGCAATCTTCTCTGGCTACTGATGATGTCTAACATAGTAAACCTAATTCAGTAAATAGGATTTTACAAGTTTCAGCTATCTTTTAGTCTTGGAGGTTCTCACTAGCACCAGTAGTTTAGCCTTTTTGAAACTGCTCTGTGACAAAGTCTTCTTTCAATTCACTTACATTTTCTGATTAACAAAATAGTCTTGGTCAAATTTCTCACTCACTGTAATCAAGTCACATATATTCTTTATATATTCTATTCTATATTGCTAAGGTTAGCACACAGATTGAATACTACATGTGTCAGTGACATCATTTTGGTCACACCAGTATATAAAAAAAAGAGTGTGCATATGAGAGACCTAAACCTGCAATGCAGGTTTAAGACTCATAAGACGAGTTGCATCTACTATACCAAAATTAAGGACTATAGCATTTTTCCTCCTGGAAAAGAGTACATAATTTAGGCTATTTTGCTATTTTCCACACAGACAGAACCAAAATCACCTTTTCTTCTCATACAATCTGCCAGAATGCCAACACCCTGGTTCTTATGGTTCATATCCTTACAAGTGAAATTGCTTAATGTTGTCTCACATGAGTTGGTTTATCTTGTTCATTTATTAGATTATTAATAAGAATATATCACTAAGAACACAAATCATTCTGATTTTGGAGAAGCTTTTTTATTCATCTGCAGTTAATTTAAACCCCACGCTAGTAAACCTTTCTAAAGTATTACACCATTATTCAGCTCAAGGAAAACCATCAGTTTCCAAAACTCTAAAGAGTCATACTTGGTGTGGCAGGGGTTAAGGATGAATGCGATCTCTTACTTCTCTGTATTTCCTATTTTATTTATTGTGAGTTTCCTTCAACTGAATGCAAGCAGAGGAAGAACATAGCTGATAAAGTTAAACAAGTTCTAAAGCTACCATAAAGTGGTCATTTCCACTAGAAACAAATATGCAGCCCACACGAAGCTAATGGCAGAAGTCTATAGTAGGAATGTGGAGTCTTCTCTGAAAATGCAGCTCATGAAGTGGATGCTGCCCTTCTTGAACCACATGAAGTCATTTACACAGCCAAATTGTAAATAATAACAAATTTTTGCATAACAATTGAAGAGACTAACAGAAAAATCAAGCAGTTCCACAAACTTGCTTCTAGCCTGCAGAATCACAAGATAATGGGGCTGACAGCTCTCACTGCCCCCCAAGTGAATACAGCCACTGTTGTGGTGCTTCACGACCGGGTAACTCTGGGAGAAAAATCTGAAAAACAGGATTTGTCAGGTTGGCATCGTTCTTCATGCTCATCAAATTGTTTAGCGAGCTTAGCTGAAGCAAAAAGTGAAACAGGATAGCAGCTGGTGTAAAAAGATCCTTAAACAACATTTGATAGATGACGTATGTGAGAGAAAGCATGGTTCTTTGGCTGAGGGAGGGAGAATTGCAACAAAGCCTTCAATTTATTTTTGCCATTCTACCTATTATACCTAGGATTACCACAGAAAACAAAGAAATAATAGCATTGTTCCTTTCAAGTGCAAAGCGTGACTGACTGTGTTTCATTCTGCTCTATTCCTTCCGCAGATTAAAGCCCAAGAGTTACGACTATGTTTTCACACCAAAATATAGATACATGAATAAATCATTTTAAAAAAATATCATCTGCTGCAGGGCAGATGTTAACAAAGCACTTGTAGTACAGAAGTGAAATTGATATAAAAAACATTTGCAAACAACTCTAGGATCGGCGACTGTCAAAAGCTAAGAGATTCATATTTAATGCGGGTACTTTCCTCTAATGCTGATGTATTAAAAAAAGAGACACCATATGCTCAGGGGTGGGAACAGGGTGGATATACCAAAGTAGCATTATATAGAAACTATAATAAAATCACTGTTGAAGAATTGATCCCAGATGACATGCTGTTGAATGTACTTGGACGTAAATGAGCTGACAAAAAATAGATAATTAAATGTATAATTAGACCTTGGAACCTGCTGTTGAAGGATAGTTTTGAGTATGCAACTAATTTTACAACGCATTAGCCGGTGTGAGTTTGTGGGCAGGAGAAATATGTTTTATAGCCTTTGTTTCTCAAGGTATTTACACTGACATGCAACTTAGAGCAAGCTTTCTTCCTTTTAATTGAGCTCTTGTCATACTTACAGCTACCCATGTATGTGTTTTACCAGTTAAGTCTGTATACTTCCTTGATTGTGTCTATTAAAGGATGACATTAGAAGGTCAGGTGTTTCAGTATTGTACATCTCACATAAAATATTCCTTTGATTTAATTTATTTCATGTAAACTGAAAAGAGGTCTTTTGGATTTCTCTTGCACTCTGGCCTGTTTAGGATTATGTAATCCTTTTTGATAGGATTAAATTAAAGGAAAAAAATTCTGAGGCCTTGTGAACTCTTAAATAAAGTGTAGGTGTACTGTTGCTCGCTCCTTCTGTCCCCTCCTCCCTTCCCCCCCCAGGATTACTGCAAACCTCATTTCCGCAGAATCTGAAAACATTTGTGAATTTGGAACCGTTTCCAGCAAACGGCAGAATGTCTCATTCTGTAGGACTGAAACAATGAAACTGTAAATATTTCCACGATGAAATATTGATACTTCACATTTAAACAATGCTTTTGTTTAGAAACAGACCTAATTTGAAGGGGTCAGAAATGTTTCTAAAGGCAACAAAATTGAGTGATTTTTTTTTTTTTTTTTTTTTTTTTGGCACAACAGAAATTACATTTTTCCTATATTTTGGCTGGACAACCAAAGAAAAACAATCCACTATTCATGTGCTCTTAATCTACACAGAGTTTTTCCTTGTTATATAGCAAGTTTTATCATGAGGTGAGTTCTAGGTAACAGTTAACATAATTGCAATTTAGGTGCAGTTATTATCAATAAAGGTGGTCTTTTTCCTTACAGGAATCAGGATATTTGTTTCTTTATTAATGCATCTTTCTCTTATATACGGGAATAGTTAAAGTAATGCAAGATTTTTATGTAGGTGAGGACTTCAACCTCATTAACATTTTCTGTGTGCACCAGTGTACTTCTGTTTGTGTAAAGACACACCTTGGGACAAACCGATGAACGGTCAGGTTAAAGCAGAGCTGTAGAGATTCTATATGCTTCTAACAACATCTATTAAAAAAGCTGTATAGAAATGAACCACTCTGTGCACAGAGAGTTGGTTTTAATGTTTAACAAAGTTCTTTCAGTTTACAAGTTGGTTTTTTTCAAAGGATCAGAAGCGTGTAGGTTCACTCTGGGCTACTCTTTTCAGGTTGAAAGTAAAAGGGCAAATTATGAATTCACATATATATGTAAAAGTGTAAAAATAGGTGTCTAAAATTAATATGCATTCTTCTTTGCCAGTCAAAGTTTTAAAAGACTGTAAGTGACTTAAAATCCACTCAAAAATAATTCAGAGACTGAAACTTCATTTAGTTTCAGGTTGTCGCTATTTTTTATAGATACTAAAAAATGGCATAATAGAAACTGCCATGTACACAGGCTTTGTGCAGCAGAAGCCTACAGGTGTAATAAGGTGGCTTTTTCTTAGTAAACCACAGCATGTTTTAACTCGACACTGTTTTTTTAATTCACAGAAGTTAATGTGGTTTCAAGTACAGAATATGGATGTAAGCAGCTGGAATATGGCACGTTACTGCAGTTACCTTGTGACTTTATCTTGATGCATCTTTCACATATTACATATCCAAGCTGTATCCCTAAGACACAGGCACACACAACTTTTTTGTTCGTGTACTCCAGTCATCATACTCTGGGAAATCTGCTGCACTTAACAATCAATTCATAGAGGAAAAGAGTGAAAAAGAAGAAAAGTAATAAGATGACACCATTTACAGTAGGTAAAATCTTGCCGAGGTTCTAATTTCCAAGGATAAGAAGAAGCACTCTCAAGGAAAATTAAAAGACTAAGGGAGGAGCAGTTCAGAAGATGAAGAGAGTAAGTCTGAGAAGAAAAAAACAACAAGTTCCTCCAGGGAATTCTAAACCTGCTTATTCTCCCATAATTAAATGAAGCTGATGTAACAGTGCTGATACTAAAAATGAATAAAGGTTCCCATTAAAATGAATGATAAAATTCCCTTTTCCTTGAATCAAAAACTAACTTACTGCTGAGTCTGGGATCATGTCAGTGAATTGAGACAATGAAAATATCATGAAATGCAGGTATGCACTATAAAATTGTGACCTCATTGGGATTATTTTTTTTTCTGGAAGTCATCGTTCTTATTTTTGACCCTGTAGAAAAGCAGAGTCAGTTAAGTTTTCTTTAGTCATGAAGGAAACACCTGCTGGACAGCAAGAATCCTCTTACAGAGCTGAACCAGGACTAGGGCAATTATCCTTCCTCCACACAGGCTCTGGATGAAGCTGCAGGCCAGTGGCTTTCTCTTGTGCTGGAAAATCATCCAGACAGTGGAGGTGTGCCTGGAGGCAAATCTTTCTGGCCGCTGGAGAGACCATCGCCAAGGGCAGGGAAGTGAGACTGCAGTATAGGGGTGTCCAATTGTTACCCAAGCAGACTGGGCAACACTCTCAGCTGCTGGCTAGTAGTTTTGGCTAGAGAGGAGCCCCAGGAGGAGTGAAGTGAAAAACAAAATTTAGCACCTCTCCCTCTGCTACACCAGCTACTCCCCCGCTACAGACCACAGAATGGTCCTTTGGGTTTCTCTACGTAACTGTACCACTACACACCTGCTTCTGAAAAGTTATGGCAACAGCCCTCACTCGCTCATTTTCCCCTTTTCCTCTGCTCCACCTGTTCCCTTCACTTTTCCCTCTCTTGCCTTCCTGTCCTTTCTTTCTGCTCATCTTCAGTATCTAATGCTTGTGCCTAGAAAGAAATGGAGTTTTAGAACAAAATAATCAAACTGTGCATTTGTTCATACAGACACATATGAATCAAGGGTGTTTTGTACTTATTAGCATAAAACATCACAATTTAATGTAAGTATACGAAGTATATGTAAATACATGAAAAGAGAAAGGCAAGAAAACAGACATACAGAAGGAGAGCAAGAGACTACAGTGAAGGGAAGCAAAGCAGAAGGAAAACAGGAAGCATTATCTTGCAAATATTCTTCTGAGAGGAATCCTTAAGATTTCTGTCCTCTTATTCAGTGAGGTAAGTGGCAATCAGAGACATCTGACTGGAAATCGCACCATTTCCTCATTTATTATTTTCTGTCTGTCAAAAATGCATGAGGAATTGTCAGCTGGGAGTCTTAAACCTCTTGGCTGAGAAAATGGGAATCTCAGTTGTAGACTGGATGGTATGTACACCTGACCATGGGTATGAAACATAATGTTGGAAGGTAATTATTGTCAGTAATTACATTAATCTTTTGTGAAAAAACAAACAATCAAACAAACAACACATGAGCTCTGGGACTTTTCTGAGACACATAAAAGTTCTCACACAAGTGTGTGAGAGCAGGGCCACTCTGTGTGCAAAAGAACGAGTCACTTAGATTTCTCCTGAAAAGGATAGTCTTTGAAACTAGATTTAACTCCGCCATCTTTAGTAAGCAAAGTACTGGGCAAATATATTTGGAAAATATCATTTACCATGTGACTGTATGTATGTTATTCTTGGCTAAGCTTGCTTATGGTTTGAATCAAAATTTCATGACAAATTTTTCTGTGAGATGATAATCCAGATAATTTTTCATTATATTGTATGCAAAGAGCTAGGAAATGTGAGAATAATTCAACTTTACCTTATATTCTTAATCTTAGTAGCTTCTTAATAACTGTCCTGGTTATAGACCATACTTCCCAAAAACAAATCTTAAGTGTATCCAACATGATTAAAAACATAATTTACCAATGATAACCCAAACTTTGTGCATTGTAGGGTGTTGTCTGTCTGAAACACATTCATGGGTGATCAGAGCACCAAGTCCGCCTCTGGGTCAGGAGATGCATGCACATAAATATGCAGCCCACATTCTTTGGTCTTGCTGGAACCGCTGTCAATCATGCCTGCTGCACAGCCTACAGAGATGCTTTTCCATGGCTTTCTAGACAAGGAATTGGACAGGCACCTTTCTCCATACAGCACAGAAAATAGTAACTCTGGCTGCAGTTTTGCTGAGGCACATGCAGAGACACTATTCTTCCTTCAGCTGGAGGAAGGAAGCAGAAACACAACCACCTGTTAGTAAATTGCAGAAACTCTGTGTAACAACAGGCTAAATATCTCATCCAGCTGGAATCATGTGGAAAAAAGGGCAGGTTTTGTTTGGGGTTGGTTTGGTGTGGTTTCATTTTAAAGGATCATAACGGGTGGTGGTGTGCAAGCTTCGCCAGGAGGCCCCATCCCATCCATTCGAATGGAAGCGAGAGTTTTCAGAAAAGCATATTGTTCTGCTACAAATCTATTTGCTGATTCCCACTGATGTGAATAGCCCTTCATTCCAGTGGGAATTTGTGCCGTCACTTCAAATGTTATGCATATAAGTTAATTTCACACTGCTTCAGGACTTTGTTTTCAAATGACCAAAAGGGTTAAGAACAGAGAAGTAAATGCTTGCCAAACACCCTGGTCTAAAATAAGGGTAAGGGCTTTTTTTCATGGGGGCGGGGGAAGTGCAGGTGGGTGGACAATGGCCAGAAAGAGAGGCAAACATAGACTGGAAAGAAAGTACAGTCTTTTGTATTTCTACAGTTCAAAGATGCTTTTGAACAGAATGGCTGCCAACTGTGGAAAACCATCTTTTTATGGAATAAAATATGCCAGTAACAACAAATTTACAAGAACTGAGCCAGTGTGTCCTATATGCATTTATTCAATATTATGCAAGATTAATTGTTTGAAGCATCATGCCTTCAGGAGTGTTCTAAGCATTGGGGAGCCAAATTTAGCCTTGATATCATGAAGTCAAATTTCCTTTTGTATCACAAAGTCCCCAGGATGCCTGATTACAACAGTGCTGAATCTGGCACAGGAAGATGCTACCTACAGACTGGGCACAGTTCTGTTTAAATATGACAAACTGCATTTGTTTCTTTAGCCTGCATGAATCGATGGACATACTTTGGTGCTAGACCTTCAAACCATTTTATTTGAAAAAGACCTAATGCCTTTTGTTGTTTTGGAATGAAAAGAAATTAAAATATTACAACAGATGGCAATTTGATTATAGTTGTCACAAATAGGATTTTAAGGGTTGCACTCTCAATTACACTATAGCCCCATTATATTTCCTGCACATCCTAAGAGTGCCTTAAACTTGGTGTAAATGTAATTATGAGATGCAATTTGCTTCGGCTGTTAACTATAAAAGGGGATTTATCTATATATGGGACTCATCTATGCAGGGAAATAGAATTACACCCAATTAAAACATCTACCTGGAATGTTACATCAACAAAGCCATATCAGTATAAATTATTCTGCTACAGTTAGGCTTATCAATTTTCCCATGTATAAAGGCTTTTAGCATAAATAAAAATTGGGCTGTAATAATTATTATATTTACTCAGGTTTACTGGCATGGTGGAATATATTGGTTTCCCTGGAATCAGAACAGCAAAGAGTTGAACAACTGAGTAAAGGACCAGGCTTCAAAAGTATCACAAGACAGAGAAACCCTCCTTTTTCCCTTTAAACAAACTGTCATACAAATCTCTTTACACGCTTTTGGAAAAGATCCTGTCTACCACCTGAGCAACCCTGAATTCCAGTCCCAGAGCAAACTGGCATGAGAACAGTTTTGTACTAGCTGAGGATTAGACATATGGATTTACATTGATTTCACAAAACTTTGAGAGTCCCCCCAATTATGTTGGTTTGTAAAGCAAAGTGTTGTTCGATGTTGTATGTCCATCATGGCTAGCAGTTTGCCTCTAGGAACTCTTCCCCTGAGTTGTTTTATTTCACAGTTACAAATTAATGAGGCCAGTTAATTGGCAAACATTCAGTGTAGCTGAAGACCGGATGAACATACTATTGTGAGCATCTGACAAACTTAGCCATGCATAGCTTTGAGAGAAACTGCTGTTCATGCCCACTATTGAAGGAAATGATCAAATATTACACCATATTGCAGAAAACATGAGTTTTATACAGAACCTGCACCCAGAAGACGTCTCAGCAGCAGGTATGGCATATAAAGCTATTCAGTATTTTCCTTCAAGTTTTGCAAGGATAGTGCATTGAAATGAAAAAGAACATCTACATTGTAAAGAAGCAAGACTCTCAACCAAATTCCTTTGAGCTGCTGTATTTTGCTGTCAAAAATATGATTTGGGGATACATCCACTGTGCCCACAACAGGGACGTACAGATCAGTACTGAGATGCAGCAAAGAAATTAGTTCCTAGAAAACTCACCTTTAGTTTTGTAACCTGGTTACAGTCTGCTCTATTTCTGAGACATCCCTTAGCTGGACTCCTGGGACCTTGTGCAAAGGCATGAATCCCCTCTTTACCTTGGAAGCAGCCACCTTGACCTTCCACTGATAAGAGAGAACCTAGCCTTTGTAAAATAAGGATTAAATGTGTTACAAAAATGTTACATTTTGTCAGCCTTTCCTCACAGCAGATTCAACAAGTATCCTCCTCACTTGATAAAGGAGCTAAACCAAAGCAAACTGGCTTGGTGGTTCAGCAGCTGATCACGACTGCAAGGAGCATGCACCCTAAACCAAGTTCAAAAGTTCGTCGGTGAAGAAGACTTCAAGGCGTCCTCTGAAGACCCTCAAAGACGACCCTCAAGGGGGCAGTGCACATGCACTGAAGGGGAGTGGACACGGCACATGGATGCCGGGAAAT
>JAAGNO010029172.1:0-16962 GCA_033439905.1 Ceryle rudis
AACATCGGAACTGAAATAAACTGACAAAACTGGGTTTGCTGCTTATAGCTAAGATGTAAATAATTAAAGAAAAAAAACCATGTCTGTTGCCATCTTGAAGTAGTATTCAGACTTTTGAGTCACAGAGCACCTCTGTCACACAGCCAGAATGGGGCAAGTGCACCCCAGGCACACTCGGCGAGGCGGTCAAGCACTCATACTGCCAGGCTGGCCCTGCGGTTCAGTGCAAGCCTTGGTAGCTGCTGGGGAGCTGTCAGAGCACCAGGGATGCAAAAAGCAACTAAGAGCCTCACTTTGGCATGTCCCTGTGTGCGCACATATACAGTGTAAGTAATGATTAGATTATAATGCTTAATAGGATTATTGCAAATGACCAAAACATCATATTAATAATGGAAATGAATATTAATAATTAAATAGAAATATTAAATAGAAATATTAAATAATAAATAATACTCAACAAAAATTTAAAACAGTCTTAATAATTGAAATATATAGGTGATATATAGGTGATAATGCATGCATTATATGTAATACATATGTATATAAAGTATATATAACAATAATTAAACAACCTTTACAATTATATTTACACATTATATGTTGAGTGATTATATTTGTATATTATTGCAATACTTCATAGCTATCTGGTTTATGTATGTCTACGTGTGGTGTACAACATGATATTTATTATGTAAGCAGACACAACCCATTTCTTGCAATGCTGAGTGTTGCCAACAGTCCAACGTGGCTTAGCAGCGAATGGTGAGCTGGCCCCTTCCTCCCAGTGCTGCCACCAGCTCTTCTTGCTCCAGCCTTCAGAGCCTGGTGAGCACTTTGCCTGTGTGGTGGGTATTTCACACTGTGGAGCTGCTGGCCCCATCCCTGGTGGCCCATGTGAAGCTGTTGAGTTTCTCCTTCCAGGGGAACAAAACTGAGCTTCAGTGATAGGGAGGTTTTCTTCCAGAGCTTGCTGTGCATCACAGATTGGGTTGCTTACCAGCTGGAGGATTAAATAGACTTCCATTGAAGGGAAAAAAAAAAATATATGTAAGTGTTTTCAAGTATGTCTTGGAAGCAGCGTCACGCTTGAAGGACAGACTTGCTTGTGTTTGCTGGCTGGCACTTCACTTGTCCCTAGTAAGGATGTTGCATCTCACACAAAGTAGAGTTTCTGGAAAAATACTGTGTTAGGATGGAGGCAGTGAGTGGAAGCTGGGGGAAGGGGTGGGGATAAATGTTTTTACTATCCCTGAAAACAACCCCCTGCTCCCATCTCCCTCTATTACTGGTGACAGCTCCTTTATTGTGAAGAGAAAACTTACTGCAGCCAGGAATGAGGAAGCCCCCGACTGACCCTCCTGGGATCTCCCCAGCGCCCCAACAGGCCGGCCTTTCGGTGGTGCAGGACAGGCACCTGCCCCCTCCCAAACCCCTATGCCCTTCCTCACCCCTCATCCCCCAGCACTGACATGAATTTGGGATTTAGTTTATTTGGGAATGACTAGTGGCTGATCTCAGCACTGAGTCTAAACCTTGCTGCTAATACAGCATGAAGGAAAAACAAGGGAGATTAAAAAAAAATTTTACATTTTTTCACTGACTCCTACTACAACATGGATCAGCTGACTGATGGCTACACCAGGCTTGGGGGAATCCAATCCAAAGCAAGTTTGTTTGTTTTCTGCTGTGTTCAAAACCAGCTACAGCCTCATTCTTCTGCTGTCACCCCACATTTGCTTTATTTCCCCCTGGAGATTAAAACAAAGGTAAGCCTTTGACTGGGACCTCATAGCCTTTGATGGGTTTCTCAGTCCAGGTCAAGCACTGAGCCCAAGTGGGCAGGTCAGCAGCCAAGGACTAAAGGGCACCAAGGAGCTCTTCTCTCACCTCCAACTTTTTAAGGAAGTTGCTTATTGGGGAGCTGTGAGGAATAAATACAGATAAAAGTCACAGTCAGCTCCAACAGAGGTGCTGGTGACTGGCAGGGTGGCTACAACCCAGTGAAAAGCTGGGCACAGTAACAACACAAGGACAGCAGCAGAGAAGCCAGGCCCTCCGCTGGCAGGGACTTCCCTGCTGGGTTAGATTAAAGACACAAATCACTATGAAATGTCCACACACCCCATCTGCGCTCTGCTACCCACACAGGTTTGCTCTGAAGCTATATGAATTTGTGAAGGAAAAGGGAGGAAAGCAAACCCCTCCCCAAACCTCCTCCCCAGCACAATAATTTTGATATAACACCACGGGGTGCATAAAACCAGGTAGGACCTGCTGTGATGTACTGAAAGCTCTTAAAAGCTGAGGATCCTGCAGGCATTTAAACACCAAATCTCTGCTTTTAAGGGCAGGGAAGGGGTACAATGCCTGGACACCTCAGTGGCTTGTTGCCCTGCTGGGAGAGGGGTCATGCTCAGTGCCACCGAGGCAGGCAGTGCCAGGGGCAGGTGCTGCCTGCTCACAGAAGGGCTGGGTGAGCTTTCTTGGAAGAGCAGATTCAGATGGAGTCACAGGAATGCTGATCTACACCATGCTCCGGGGTTACATAAAAACTTTGTTAGAAAAGGCCCTTTCTCATTTGCACAGAGAGAAAAAGAAAAGGAGGAAAGAGAAAAGAGTAAACAAGTTGAACAGCCAAATAACTAGCCTTTTGCTGCCCTTAAAAAGAGGGGGAAAAAATCCCTTTTTATTGAAACCATTTCCTTTGGTTATATCATTTCTCTGGAGGCTGGAAGCAATTTTTAGTCTTAAGTGCGTTCCCTGCACTAAGTGCATAGGCACGAGGCTGATGCTTGGCTGCCCACCAGGCGCTACCCTGAAGAACAGCATATCTTGCTGTGCCCTTGGTAATCTCCCCACATCAGCTCACAGCCCCAGTGCCTCCTGCAAGAGGGAACCCCCAAGCCCAGCGTGGACAAGGTTCAGCGTAGGTCACCCCAGCCCAGCTGAGTCCCACAAGTAGGACACAGATGGCATCCTTTACGTGTTCCCATCTGTCTCCTCTGTCACCAGTAGACAAGAACAAGCCAAACTCTGCCCAGAAATCCCCTGATGAAGGGACGTACCAGTGCCAGGGCTTTGTTGCAATCATGTGGCAGAGGAGTAGTCACTTGTAGTCTGCACCAGCCATGGGCTCAGGTCTGATACTTTTGAAGGATTGGAGGGAGCAGGGGCAAATCTGTGTTATTAAAAGAGTTGCACATGTCTGGGAGCCTGGGGTGTCCTCAGCAGCTTGGCCTTAGGACCAGCCTTACCTGATTCATGCCAGAACCAAAAGTATCAAGGTCCAGAGAGGACCTCTCCAAGGCAGAGGGGATATGCAGCAAGGAGGAGAAAAAGTGGTCTTGAGGCAAGAGGAGTTATTTGGCAGGACTGCTCAAGTCAGTGCCAATTTGGAGCTAATAAAGGTTCACAAAATAAAACACCAAGCTCAAGTTATTAAAATATACATGTACATATCTCCCAGTGCAGCCCCTGCAAACCGGGACCAGCAATCAGACACTTGCTTTGCTTTCCCTGCAAGCCCCCTCAACTGCTGCTGCTGCAGTTATCACACGTGGGTGCTCGGAGCCGATGGCAGCGCAGCCGAGCAGAGCTGACAGCACACGGGCTGCAGCGGGAGATAAAGTGACGAGGCCCAAGACGGGGGGAGCGTGTGCCTCGAATGCTGAAATCTCCCCCACCATGAAGCTGGTGTGTGCATACTCTTCAGCCCAGCCTGCGTGAAATAATTTATCCTTTATAACAAAAAAGAAGAGGCAGCTTGGAGAGGGAGGAGGCAACAGCTTATTTGTTTTTCCAGGGAGTGCTTTTCCCCACGCCTGGCAGCCCAGAGCTGAACAGCTTTTTCTGCTAGGGACCTTCAGCCATCTGTTGATCCTGTGCAAGGGCCTCAGCTTTGCAGCAGCTCTGGGAGATAGAAGCAGCACCAGGAACAAAGAAACACCCAAGGCAATAGGCACCCAACACAGCTCAAATTTAAGTATTTAAGAGCCGGCAGGTGCTTGAACAAGACATCTGTCTGCCAGCAGCCTGGGGGACTTGACCACCCCCTTTCCCTCCTCCAACACGTACAAAGGCAGATAATTATTAAAGTTGAGGCCTCGTGGCATTTTTCAAAGGTTTGACTGACATCCTCAACTCCCGACTCTTGGGCATCTCATTATCTGGAAGACCCTACTGCTTCCTCAATTTCACCGAGAATTGGCTGCTTTTGGCCCTACCAGCCTCCCTGGTGTGTTCCTGGTAGCACAAGACAGCCACTCTGGAGTGAGGACCTAACAAATCACATGCCAAATCCCCACCCAGCCCAACACAGTCCTTATGCACACGAACAGATTCTCCACTCGTTGCAGAGTGACTGTTAGTGGGTGGATGGCAACTGGGGGAGAGGGAATGGGCTTTAATTCTAACCTGAAACATGTGGGATGCAATAGGCTGCTCTTGGTTAGGAAACACTGGTTCTCCTGAAGCCCAATTAAAATTGTGTCATCCAACCCTGAATAGATGAGAAAGAAGCAAGCAAGAAATTCTACTTGACATGTTTGAACTAGACACAGGCAGAGCCATGGCAAGAAAAAAAACACCCACAAATCCACAGCATTACCTTTTTTAACCACTTTATTCATGTGTGTTTCTATAAACATTTTAACTACTGGACACTTCATAAACCGTAAAAACAAACCTTCCTACCCCCAGAATGCAATTAATCCAGCTTGTCAGTCAGAAAACAGTGACGCTGTCAGGGCAGGTAGGTGGTATCCCTAGATAACCTCCCGCTGGGCACAAGCCAGTGAGGAGCTCACTGTGTCAGATCCTACGCATCTGAGCAATGTCGAGGAGACAAGTTTGAGAACCTGGCTGCTCTCCTCCTCCAGGGATGAGACAGGAGAGAAAAGGGGGGGTGAATAAAGAATTTTCCTTGATGGAAAGTCAGAGTCTGATGGAGACGTTGTAACACCCACTTGCAGGATCAGCTGCAGTGTCCTTGTCAGGCTTTGGAGTGGCCTCATGGGCTGCGTCAGTGCCAGGGACTGAAACCAATCAAAATGCTCATTCATGACAAATGGTCCAAATGCTCCTTAGTGCCTTGTTTGCTGGGCGCAGGTGTGAGCAGCAGGGGCTGCTTAAAACTGGTTTGCTCACTTGAGGGTGTGAGTCTGTGGGTGCTGATTCCTCAGTTGGGCAAACCCAGCTGTAAGGCACAATGGGGAGGAGAAATGGGGCATCGGGGCTGGTAGGGAGGCCCAATTCAACTGGGTGACCCAGTGCTCATCACCAAGTACTCTGTTGTCCTAGAGGAAAGCACCATGTCATACGAGTGATGTGGAGCCACACACGGTCTCTCAGTTCCCCAGGTTCATGTCTGCACCATGGATGAGCCAAACCAGGTGGAAACAGACAGCCAGGAATCCAGTGCCCAGGAGATCCCCCAGGGCAGTGAGGTAGGGGATGGAGAAATTATCTGGATCCAGCGCCTTCCTCCACATCAGCCGCACAATTAGGTCAGCCACATAGAGCAGGATTCCCACCTGAGGAGAGGCAAGAGAGACCCTGCTGTGAGGCAGCAAGAAGGTAATCCACAGCCTCCCTCAGTTCACAGAAAAACAAAATGATGTGGCCACAGCCAAGGTACCGGAGGCTAACAGGGGTCACTGAGAGGTAGCACCTTCCCCAGAGAACCGCTGTTTCTCTGCAGGATGGTGCTGTGCCAGGATGGGTGCAGCTGCCTCAAACCCTTGGGGACTGTAATGCCTGGCATCGCCCAGGTGCCACAGCCCCTTGCTGACAGCCACTAGCAGGGGGACCACGCTTTAACTGCTCACTGGCATCACATTGTCCAAAACAGGAGTCTGGCCACACCAAAAGCATCTCCCAAAGGTACAGTTCCCACTGCCAATGCCATGAATGGGAGTGCTCCCATTCACTCCAGCAGAAACAGGGCTTCTGCCAATAAGCAGGCAGCCCCAGGGGATAAGTCTGTATAGCCAGAGTTCTTCTCTTCTTCCTTTTTGCCATTAGAAATTCAAATCTCGTCTACTTTGTTTTTCCTAAAAGTCTCAGTGGACAACTGGAGTTTGAGGCAGTTTTTACATCAAAGTTATCCCAAGCAACACTGACATGTTAAAAAAAGAAAACAATTTTTTTTTTATCTCAACAGTTTTAAAATCTTTGTTGTGATTTCTTTTAATTCCTATTTCATTCCTCATTCTGATAAACAGATGGAGGAAAAAAATACTTCAGTTAAAGATTAAAGACTGTCTAGTTAATTGAATTAAGAAGGGAGATAGAGTTTGCACCCCACATCTGTGGTCCCTCCATGGGAGACTGCAGCACAACAGGAACCTAAGCCAGAAGCATCATTTCTAAAGGTGAAAACAGCAAGCTGGGGGAGGGGAGGGGGAGGAGGAGAGATGTGGGAAGCAAATTAAATAACAGAATCACAGAAACTAAAGCTGGATGGAAACTCAAGAGTTTTATACAGACCATTCTTCTGTCTCAGTTCAGGATCAAATATGCTCACGACTTCCCTGATGGTTGGTTGTTTAACCTGTGCTAAACAACCCTCAAAATGGAGATACCACACTAAGCAATCAGTCCCACAGCTTTTTTTTCATATTCTTGTTTTTCTCAAGGTCTAACATAAATCTGCCTTTTTCCATTTGAAACCCATGATTTCATGTCTCATCCCTAGTGACCACAGAGGAAATGTTACTGACCCTCCCTAGAGAAACTTGGTAGTTTAAAGCCTGTTAACCAGGTTTTTCTCAAGCCTCTCTTCTGTGGATTAGCTAACACCAGTCCATTCAATCATTCCTCTGAGGTCATGTTTTCTAGGCCTCTGATCTTTCTCTTTGGGCTTCCTCCAGCTGACCCAAGCTTCCCCCTCTCTGTCTGTCTTTCTTTGTAAAGTACAATGGAGGGGAATAAATAACCAGGCTTGAGCATATTCCCCCTCCATTGGCCTCCATGGGAATCTTTCGGGGTCAGTGGCGTTGCTGGGATTCTGCTCTTTACGCTGTCATTTATTCCGTGTATTTTCATGCTTGGTTCTGGTTGAGGAGTTACCTCGATGCATAAAGAGAAGAAAAAATATTTTTCTTTACAACTATGGTTGTGCTGCTGGGCTTAAGGTTGTGCAAAGGTCGAGAAAAACTGATTGTTTACACACACAAGGAATTTACCCACAGACATGAAACTGCTTGTAAGGCAAAGTGAGAAGGCCGCTACCTCACCCTACACATAAATGAACCACTCATTTAAAAGTGCAAGCAAAGTCAGAGCCTCTGTGAGTTCAAGCAACAGCCACATGAACTTTTGAGTAAGATGACAAAGTTTACAGGTCAGGCAAAACAGTGAAAGGGAACAGGCCGGACAAACAGGATGAACTGCCCATTGCCAACCCAGAACTTTCACTTTTGAAGATGAACTTCTCAGGCCTGGGTTTTCCCTTCCCTTTTGACCCATATGAACTTGTCCACAGGGGTCCCCACGTCTTTACCACAACATGTGAAACTAGTTTCCAAAATGAGTGGGGAAATCTGCTGTCTGGGGTTCACAGCCTCTTCCTTGCCCCTTACTGGGATGACCAGTGGCAGTCTAGACATACCTGGTGCTTAGAGACTCAGTGAATAAACGTGGTAAAAAAAGGTATGACTACAGCAAGAGGTACCTCCTTGTTGTCTCTGCACACTTACTGCAGCTCAGTGGATGACGGTAACTTGTTCCTCATCTCATGTCTGATCTCTCACTCACCCTTAAGGGCAGTTGTGCTAAAGTGGGAAACAAGACCCTGGCAATTTGAGTGAAGTATTACTGGTCCACAGAAGATACACAATGCTTGGTAGGAAGTACACCTGAAGTGATTGGAAATGTGGGCTGCTGTTGGATGATTTACTGTGACTCCTGTTTAGCCTGTAGATTCTCTCAGTATCTGAAAGGTTCCTTTTGGAGGAGAATTTTGGGTTTACCTGCAGCAAAGCAGCAGTCAGATAGAGCACCACAAAGGTGAAGGACAGAGTTGTGTGGCCTCCCTGGAGCAGATGGATGGTGTAGAGGAACACGAGATGCCCTGGGATAACCAGGAGGAACAGGACTCGGGCTGACTTGGAATTCACCTCTGCAGAGGACAGAGACAGAAACAGCAATGACAGTGGCTGCAGTGTGGTGAGGACAGGACACAGCTGCAGATTATAATGCATAGACTTGTCCCCTCCCACCAACCACATGGCTAATGCCTTTTCTAGATCACACAGCAGCTTGGAGCATCTGCAGTATCAGCCTGGCAGCTTAGTTTGGCACTGAAACTATGTGCCAAGGATGCACTCCATGCTGATCCACTCCACTTCTTCCAAACACTCCTCTCAGCTGCTCTCTGCTTCCCACTGCTTCTGCTCTGCCTTGCTGTAACCAACTTTCCCAGTTTTTAGTTTGTTTTAGTAGTAACTCCCAGCCTAGCAGGGAAAATCAAGAGGAACCTGCAATCTAAAAAGAACGGACTCAAATCCAGTTTTGCTGATGCCTAGGTTTATCCACTGCTGAAGATGGAAGAACTGCTGATTTTCAGCAAGGTTATGCTCTGTTCACCCGTCCAGAGGTGATGGATCTAGGCTGGCCATGGTTAAAATGACTTTCTGTTAGATCAAATCTGAGATTCTTTTTCAATTACTTTCTTTAGCACTCCCTGAAGGCCAGTTTCTTAGCATGCCTGTGAGCACATATACCACAAGCTTTTTTTTCAAGCCACCCGGTGCAAAGATGCTTCCTCTCCAATCTGAGTATCTTCCCTGTAAGGGGGAAAAGGGAGTTCTGCCTTTGAAACCCACCTAGTCCTTCGCCAACCAGGCTTGATAAAGGAGCTATCTGTGATGACAGGCCTTGAGACATGGACACCTAGGGTTCAAGGTCTACCTGATGAGAAGAATGTGGTGCATGGGTTGGGCCAATTCTGCCTCATCTTGTATGGCAAAACACCAGGCATGCTCCAGAAGTGCAGGAATGTGGAAATACGGCTGGCCTGGATAGCAACCAGATTCCCTCCAACACCTATGGAAACAAAATACAGCAAACCTGTAAACCACCTTTGCTGCAGCAGGAAACATCAGCCTGAAACCTAGCCCAAGGCGAGTCGATCTGCATTGACTTACAAGCTCAGTAAAAGCAGCAGTAAAAGAAAGAGAAAACCTGATCCCACATGTCATGGTGATGCTGTGCTATTCACTTGGCAGGAACGGCTCTTAAAAATCAGAAAGGCTCCAGTGATCATCTCCTTCTGACTGCTTTATTGGAAATCTTTTTCCTTGCTTCCCAGCACCATCTGTAACTGCCATGTGGCCTCTGAAGATGATGTAATTGCACCTGGTTTGACGCAGTCTGTGAGCAACACCTGGGGAAAGTAGCGCAGGCAACAGCAGATGCTGCTCATGGCCACTTCTTGGATTTACTCACCCAGAGAACCATTATTGCTTAAAAGACAACGAACATCACAGAGAGTGATTACATGTCTATCTGAAGGCATCAAACACACTTGTTAAAAGAGAAGGAATCATACGAGAATGAATTAGAGCCCAAATATGTTAGGTAATTAAAAGGAAATTAATTCCCTCCAGACTGATTAATTCTAGCAAACATGAAAAAGCAGCTATGTTTTCCAGCAGGAAATAGAAGGATGATGACCTATTGAGCAAAATTCCATCACCCTGAGCATCTGCAGGGTAGAAATGCCACAGAAAAGATAACACTGAGCCAGATCCTACAGACTTCTCATGTTGTCCCTTCCTTGAAGAATAAAATGCTCCATCTTTAAACATGAGATTTGCCAGAGCAGAATCAAAGTGAAGATTCCAAGACCAGCTCAGCGTAGCTCAAGATGGGAGCTTTCTGAATTGTGCCCTGCCACACTTTGCTGGAGTCCACCGCACATGCCAAGTGAAGAGCAGCCTGTGCAGACACAGAGCACTGCGCAACTCTGCCACCAGCTCTGCCAAACAGGTTGCCTGTCCCCCACAGATCAACGACTGGATCAGTCATTGTTCAACTAAATTACTGTTGACGTACTTTCCTAATCAGGCTCTTTGACTAACCATGATGGAAAGAGTCTGTCAGCAAGGTGGCTGTCTTTATGCTGTTCCACTAAGGTGACACCCTCTGACACTGCAAGAGGACACCACACCTTGCGGATGGCATGAGGCCAAGCCTGCCCTAGGAACAAGGGTTTCCCCTGGAATGGGTCTGACCTGAAAGAAAATTACAATAGCACAAAAATAACCCAGAGGATCCTTAGCAATGCCAGGATCCCCAGCAGTTCGTACTGGTATGTGTGTGTATAAAGGTACCGTGAGACTTCAAATATAAACACACACACAAGATGTTGATATATGTATATTAAAAATCCCTATTTATAATCCATATATATAATCTGGTTTATATATAACACACATACATAATCTTAATCTTTATCAACAATCTGTATGGGGGATGATTGCAAAGCTCAAACTATTGAGTAGAAAGAGACAGGAAAAATGGATTTCTTGCAATAACCTTAGTAAGTTTGATGTTGTGAAAGTGAAGGTGTCAACGTGGCTCTCAGAGACAACTACCAGATGCTGTTAACCTTTCCCCCAGCTCTGCCAATATTTTTCAGCCCTGCCTGCTATTTTGCTCTGGGGACACTTCAAGATACGAATAAGTAGGAATGTAATGAGCACTAGTAGTTTCACTTCTACTTGTGATAGGAGCCAGTACTTCAAGACCTCTGTGTAGGGGCAACAGCAGATACCATAACCCTTGGGGATGAGAGGGAGGTATAAATAAAAGCATGCATATAACCCCCCCTGCCCAACTTACCATTAATCACAGGTGTGAAAACTGCCATGCCTTCAAAGTTTGGGTCAGTTACAGTTTTGTCCAAGATGAGTCCTCCAATGCTGTTAAAAAAGGACAGGCAATGAGGGTGGATCAATCTCTCTTCACAGGGCAATTCCTATGCTACAAAAAGAGCACGTTGAAATGAATTAACGTTTCTTCCCCATTGCCAGAACTGGACTATTAACCATTTACTCCTTTTATAGCTCAAGTTTTCACCGACAGATAGCCTTAGTTTTTGTTAATGGCATAATGAGATCAGGAAGACCACCTTGTCCACCCTTGAGCAAACCTGATGGTAACCAGGGAAGTTTTATTATCCTCCCCAAAAGTTTTGCTACACTTTTATATTGATCTCAGCAGTTTTTGTAAATTCTCTCCCAGATCTCAGCTGGGTCTGAAAGATGTAGCACAGGAGGTAATGAACTACCTGGCTCTACATTCACCAGACTTCTGTCTTTACAGAGGGATAAGAGTGAGGTTGAAGTCTGACTATTTGTGATGGTCATCATCTCCCTTTTCCTCTTCCTGGCTTGCACCCACATGACGCATGGATGTGCAAGTGAGACTTAAAGCAGTGATTTGCCTTTTCCAGTCATTGAGGGCTCCTTATCTGCTGTCTTACTGCCTGTTGGAGGGCCACCAATAGCTGAGAAGCACTGGACAAATACCCTTCTGCTGTCCCTTCCAGTTTCACTTTTGAAGTCTTTCTAAAGGAGCATGGGTTCTATCTGCAGTGTGCATGGGTGTGTGGGCTCAGGAACAGTTCCTCAGTTTACCTGCTGATGCTCATTGCAACAATGACTGGCTGCCATCCAGATTTCAGTACTTCAGCAAGGGAAGGACTTTGTTTGGCGATAGCAATCCAGAGAGGGATCATGACAATGAAGACAGCACAGATCAGGGGAGAAAGGTATTTCATATCTGGCAAGGAAAAGAAACCTTGAATTAAATGCCCCTGGCTTCACAGGTTGCCAAAATCATATTGCACAAGGTCTGGAAGAAAGGCAGCAGGGCTCTCGCTTAGACTGAGTTACATTAGCAGAAAAATCATATGAACCAAGATATTCCCCACACAGCCACCTCATTCCACCACAGAAATCCACAATTAATCCCTGAAACTCACTGCTAGAGGATACTGTTTGAAAATCAGCAGGATTCAAAGCAAGTTATATTTGAAGATGAGCAAGTTTCCAATTCCATCTCCAACTAAGCAAGATAAAAAGTTACAAAATTTCTGGCTTCAGGATACAAATCAAACAGCAGGGCAAGGGGGAAACTCCTGTGTGGAAGCTAAAGGGGAAACTCTTCTGTGCAAGCAGTATCAAATGACAGACCCTCATGCCTTCACCTAAACCAAGAGGTAATAGGTACTTCTAATGACAAGCTAGCAGAATTGCTGAGCAGCTGGTCTGCTCTGCAGGAACAAATGCTCTCTTACACGTATAAGCCAGTTAAGATCCAGGGTTTCCTTTGTGCTAGCTTACATGTGTTTCCATTAGGTGCTTTTTTGCATTTGGTATGGGCATAACCTTGAAGTGACCTTTAGAAGCAAAGGAATTAAAAAATAAGTAGATGTGCAGCACTAAAAGAAAATAAACATGACTCAGAAGCATGAGAAACACCTTCAAGTAATGGGGATGATGCTAACCCTTTTTATAGAAAAATGTTTCTTCAACAAAGCTCTCCATCTGGTCTCTGCATTGGGGCCAAAGCCAGTGGGTTGTAACGCAGACTTTGCAGGTAATCTGGGAGATGAAGCAGACTCAAACTATGCATTTTTCAAAATGACATTGCCAGGGTTTTGGGCTACCTGGATGAGATAGCACTGATGTGATGATATCTTCCATGAATCTTACACAATGAGGTGCTCTCTTTACGTGTGGCTTTAGTCAGCACTGAAACGCAACCACTTCTGGAGTGTAAATAGCTGCTGTTTTGTCAGTGGACTTTACCACCTGCAGTCATTTTGGACGGATGGTTGGTATGACAGTCTTAGGTGCTGTACTGGATCTCCTACCCCCAACCTTGTTCTTTTGGGCAATTAATTCCTTCTTAAATAATTCAGATACAGAGCACTAGAGTCTATCAAACCTTACCAAAGACCACAGAAAGACTCCTGGTAGGATGAATGGACTTCAGCCTCCACATTCTAGTTCTGCCACATTCTTTCACACACAGCCAGTCCATAAGCAAGCTGAAACCCTTTGGCACAGTCCATGTCTCCATTACGCAGGACTGGGAAGGACCAGGGTTGATTGTTACAAGTGTGAAAATCTTCACTGGCAAAAGGGTATTGCACAGAAGGAGGTGGTGCTGCTTCAGATCGCACACAGTACTCCAAACTTTACAGACTCACTGGTATTTTGGAAAAATGCATTTTGGTAGGACCTAGAAGTTGTCACAGTATTACCCCTCCCTTACTACACAATGGAGAGGGCAATGGATTTATTCAACCGCCATCAACAGTGCCTTCCTCATACCAGCTTCACGTCATGCTCCCAATGACTAGGTGTCTGTACACTGACTATTTTCCATCTCAAGAGGCTATTTAAACTACTCTGAAAACATGACAAATGCTCTCTGGTCACAACCATAGAGGTTATCATGTTGTTCTGCCATGTGCTCTCTGGGAGATATTATCAGAGGTGTGGTGAAGGACAAACCAGCTTTACAGAGGCAGGTGTGATGACATCATGGAAGAAGTCTGTTAAAAAAATGCACCTCTGAAACTCAAGGAGAACTGGATGGAAGCAACTCGTGCTCCTGCACTCCCTCACTTTCTGGCATATGGAATGAGCTATGCAAACTGAGAACAGCTGCCTTGCTGCTTCTGCTCACAGTCTGAAGCAACATTCTGGGTTTCAAATGGTATTGAGTTTGCTGGATCTTTTTATTTTCCCATTTCTGTTCTAGATTAGGCTCACGGTAAATAGTCTAGTGCTTTACAAGCAACAGTTGGGCATATGTCACCAAACTGCAATATGTTTGAGCTTTTCAATGTTAACAGGTGTCCCAGTCTTTGCCAGCCAGCAGCACAGCTCACCCCATAGCCACAGCTCCTAGTTAGAGTCCTGTGAGCATAAAACAATGCAGCATTGCCTCCCTTCAATTTGGTATCTTGTTCATCCACAACTCTCCACATGAGAAGATACAAGAATATTTTACAAATACCAAAACCCTGAAACTGCTTTGTGAGGAAGGACCTGCTGTTACCCATGCACAGAAAGTAGTTATGCCTGGCTAGCAACAGATGCAGGAACAGAGTCAGTGTCACATATGTCAACCTTCTGTTCCAAAGCTATGCAATACACATTTGGTCATTTCTTTGCCAAATCCCAGCTGTGTTTCTTAGGCTCTGCCTTCCAGTTTGCTACTAAAAGAGAGCCTGGAAAAAAGCCTCTTAGGTCATTTTTCTACCCCAGTGGCACAACAGTCTCCACTCTGAAACATCCCAGAAATGGGTAAACACCCTGCAATAATTTTACAAGGATTCACCCCTCCCTTGCTGAGCTGCAAATCCCTGCTAAACACTGCACCTATGTATTTGAAGAGTGTACTGCTGATTCCTGCCAGCAGGGAAAGGGTTATCAAGTCTCCAAGGCTTGCTGCTATGGGTGTGGCGACATTGTCTGGATTGATCCCAACTTTCCTTGCTCCGATGATCACGCCAATCATCACCAGACCTAGAGAAGACACAGAGCAGGCATCAGAGAATGCATCCTGTTGTGTTTCACCCTAGAGCTGCTGTTCTGGTTCCCAGAGGGACGCAGGGTCTGGAAAAAGCAAGAAGTAGATTGCCCATAGCGGTACCATGCAGCTGGAGATTGGACATCCCTAGGAATTTGTCCTCTTGATTTCTTACCAACCTGAAGGGCATGACTCTGCCCTTATGAACTGCACCAAAGGCCCAGAGGCATACAAGCAAATTCCAGGGATCAAAGGAGATACCAGCAGGCAGCCCAAATGTAGAAGCTCCCCTCCTGAGCAGCCTAATCTTTGCTGCCTTGAAGCAGGACCAGGCACGAAGCACACTCACAGATAAGCACACAGCAGGCATGCAGCAGCCTCCTGGTATCATCCTCTGCTCTGGATTCCACAGCACAAAGATATTTTCCATATTAGACCAACATTTCTCTGAGTTTTAACTACCAAGAAGCAACAAGCTTCCTTACAGTAGCCTGAATTAGCCTTTCGGCCCAGCCATCAGACTGACCCCCCCATATCCCAGAGTCTTTGGGGCTGCTTTAATTTGCATGGGGTGGATGTTGATGCTGTGGGCATCTCCAAAATCAAGGGGTTATGGAGGTGGCCCACATCATCTCTCTTCCCCTGTCCTTTGAGCTGCATCTGGAAAATTCCACTACTTTTCAGCACTGTTGGACAGGGAGAGAAGTTTTGCTTGCCCAGGTAAGTTAATAAACACAAACCCCAAACTCTGATGAACATGTGGGAATCCCTCAGCCATCATCTCTCTCCCAGGCCTGTGGAAGAGCCACCTGGAATGAATCCTGCCTGGACAGCCTCCAATGCTGTGAGACTAGCAAGGGCAGCCTTGAGACAAGACACATGACATCTCTTCAAAGACCTTCCATTACTGACAGGGTGCACCAAAGAAAGTCTGAGAAATAGCAGTTCCCTCCAGCTCACAACCCCCATTCACACAGGGGCACTAAAGCTGAGTGTGCACAGGAGCATCGGCTCTCCCCTTAGAAATGCCACATGTGCACTCTCCCTGATACAACATCCCTTATAAAGAAAAGCATCCTCACACAACACGGCATTCTCCACAAAAGCTCTCCCAGGCACCCACTCTCCTCTTCCCTCCCCACAGCACTGCTCCTGCTGCCTCCCTCCAAGGTCATAAAAATAGCTACTTCCCATCACACACACCCACGAACAGGCCATCTGCGACCATGTCCAGGGGAGAAACTAAAGCTAGCTGACAGCCTGCAATGGTACAGCAGCAAAGCCTCTTCTGTATCACACTGAGAAGGAAGATTGACGGGAAGCGTGCAATGAGAGTTCGGCTGTTGTTTTTCTCTTTTAACAACTGCCTCATCCCATGTTTTTCATCAAAGGCATCTACAATCACCCTTTGACTCCAGCTTCAGGATATGCACTTGCTCTAACTTGTCTGTTTCATTTACAAAACTTGCTACATCTGACTCTGCCAGCTCCCTCCATTCCGGGTGTCATACTGCCCTCGTATGGCAGACCGACAAACTGATCATCTTCAGGCGACACGAGCAGCTCCCACCCGTCCACCCCATCACGTTCTCCTTGCAGTGAGTGGCCTGCCTGGCTCAGAGCTCACAGCAGGCAGGGCTGGCCACAGTCCTCCACAGGGTATTGGGTGAGCCAAGTCCATCTCGAGCGTGCTCTGGAGTTCTCTGCTAACAGACTCGCAATGCTCTGTTTTGCACGTGGCATTACTTCATTCTCCCCTAGGAAAGGGACAGTGTGGATGGCTAACGTGTCACCCATGACACATGGAGAAAGTGTGTGCGCCTGTGTGTAAACCCACACCTAGCATGTGGCATTTTTCATGGGTTGTGTTACATGGGACATTTTGATTGCTGCTGTGGATGCCGAGAGCCCAGCGAACAACAGATCCTGGGAGAAGAGTGGCAAAGGCAGGAGGCAGAAGGGCTGAAAGCAGCAGACATAGGACTAATGCTTCCTGCATCCCTCCTCCCTGTGCCAGACCAAAGGCATGTCAACTGGGCCTCCCTGGGAGAAGGGACAGCTTTTTGGCACCTGAATGAAACACGTTTGATCTGAGGAACCAAAACGACTCACCAAGAGAAAGCGCAGCTATGAAGGCTGTGGTCACGCTGCTGGCACACAGCACGGCAGCCTGGCTCAGTTCCACAGAGCCCTTGGAGATGGCTCCCAGAATCACAGCAGCAACAGCAGCCAGAAGTCCCACCACGGTGGCTTGGACCTGGGTGCCAAAAGACAGCTGGTGAGCAATCATCCACATGTGCTCCCAGGCAGTCCTGGCTCCATGCAAGCACAGAATTTCCACACGGCTAAGCCTTGCAGAGATGCTGATTGCTTATGTATTTAAGTAGCATCCCTGGAAGGCTCCAC
>JAAGNO010029174.1:5306-19078 GCA_033439905.1 Ceryle rudis
AAGATAAAAAAGGGTTTTGGGGAGGAGGGAAGAATATATTTGTTGTGTGTTGTTGTTTGTGGCTGGGAGGTGTGTTTTTTTGTTTTTTTTTTTTTTTTTTTTTTTTTCCCCCCCCCCCCCACTCATCTTCTAACCACTACTGGGGTTAGTTTCCTGCCTTGTCTCCATCTGAAGAAAGCACTGAGTTAACTATCTTTTTTAATCAAAAGAAGTGAAGGGAAGCATCCTACGTACTAATTATGCAGAAGTAAATGGAATTTCTTGACTGGTGCAGTAACCTGGAAGCTTGTTGATCTACTCAGAACTAAGCTTAGCATTTATCATGGGTCTGGGACTGCTTCTGTTAGTGTTTTGAGGTCTGGATGTATCTCTGCTGGAAAAAAATCTCCTTTGATGATCCCTTTTTCAGCTGAAATGAGTGTTTTATCAGTAAGGTGTGAGCAGACATTTAGTTAACGTGGACAATTTCCTTTGCAGATTTCAAAACTGAGGAGGAGCTGCAGTCCCATTTAACTGCAAGTTACCAGAAGGCTGTTGCTGAGGGGGTTCTTTCATCTGTGTGTGCCCAGAGTATGATCATGGCCATTAAAAGGTTCCTTAAAGTGCAAGATGCCAAAGAGAAAGAGGTAGGTAAGAGCGTGTGGGCAGGGGCACTACTTATCTGGAAATTAAAGTGTTTATTGTCTCGGGCTACCTTTCCTTCACCTTACCTGAAGTCTCTATGCCCAGTGGCACACAGTCAAACCCACAGCCTCTAACGACTCCTATCTATGCCAACTCCATAGTGAAAAAGTGTAGGTAGTTCTGAAGAATGTAGGACAACCCAGTTCAGTTACCAGTTTACTCCTTTTGTTAAAGATTGCAACAGATGACTTTCCTCTAAATTGGCCTCATTCTGAGTTCTAATTTCACTTATGCAAAGACATTATTTAAAAAAAATACTTTCTTGCAAACCTTATTTTTAAAAAGGTGCATCTTCTGGCTTTGCTTTACATAATAAATTTAGGCCTACTACTTCTCTGTGAAAGAGAAATAGTTTAAGGTACTTCTTACATTCTTTAACACTATTTCTAGACTTAAAGTAACTCACTGAAACCAAAACTGGTAAATTGAAAACAGTACTGTGAAAGACAAATCCATAGTTATTGAACAAGGCCTTGAAGCTTCAAGCAGGTGACCTTCTCTGTGATTTCAATCTGTAAGTTCTATGTCTTATGTCATGACTTTATAACTGAAAGAAAAGAGAACCCTTCCTTGAAGGAGATGGAGGGGGGAAAAAAAAAAAGCTATTCCCAAGACAGTGGGTCAAGAGAGGAGGGTGAGGGGGGAAAACTGGTCCTGCAGAAAGCTTTTGCTGTAATAATTATATGTCTCTGCAGGTGGCCTGTGTGGAAAGAGTCAGAAACCATCTCCTGAAGACCAGCAAAATGCTCAGACAGCAGCATGGCTTACAGAAGGAAACCAAAGTCAGAGAGTGAGACACTCTATTTACTTCAGCTTCTGAGATACTGTGGAGTTGGTTAGCAGTTTTTAATGTTTGGGTTTTTTTTTTTTTTTTTTGTATAAGTGTAAAAGTATTTACATGGGGTCAGCATTCTGAGGAGGACCTCTGGTCACAATAAAAACACTTAATTAAATGCACATATACGTATGCTGTGCATTGAGCATTGCAGCCTATATCTGAAATGAGGCATCTCCCCTGCCACCAAAATGAAATGCTAACCAAATTATGTTGTCAGAAGGAGCCACTTCCCCTCCCATTGCCTTTTTGAGCATACATTTTGCAGTAAATAGGCTGTTTCCATCAGGGAAAAAAAAGACAGTGAGTGATCACTTGTGTTCTTAGGTGCCAACTTCAGGTATTTTTGCGCCTTGAGTTATGTCTTCAGTGCCCTTCACTGCAAAGCAACACTGATGAAATGGAGCAACTGTTAGAAGAGGCAAGTAAATTATAGACCAGGTTGTGTTTCTGGATGACACTAGAAATGCAGACCTGGAACCTGGAGTTCTCCCTTGACTTTACTGGAACACTTTGTTCCTTGTTAAAAACATCTGCTGTTGAAACTGTCACAACTTAATCCATTTTCCCCCCTGACTTTCTCTTCCAGATGACAGATATGCTGCGCATTTTATGTCTGACTGAAGACCCAGGGTATCTTACAAAATTTCTAGAAGAACTACTAGAATCGTAAGTTCCTTGGGACTTATATATTACTGGGGATTGTCGTTGATGCCAAAGAAGATATCCAATCTACAGCTTTGATTTACTGCATCTTTGAAATTTTCAGGAGTTTAGACGTGTTCTGGTTGTTATGCATGTATCTTGATTCAAGAAAAAAAAGTAGCTGATAAGCCAGTAAACTAATGGAAACCAATTTATTTTCAGTTGTTTCTTTAATTGGCAGGTAAGAATGGAGATTTAGTTCAAACCTTGGGGTTGGAACACTGACAATTTTGGGGGGGATTGTATTTGATGTGGCTTCTCTCTGATGCTCTAGGTATATCAATTCTATACCAAAGACCCTCGGAGATATTTACTATGGTCTCGGTACTCAAATACCCTCGAAGCTGGCATCTGTTCTGCCTTCAGACTTCTTCAGTGATGACTCCATGACTCTGGATAGCAAATCTCCAGGCCTTCCACTGTCTTTATCATCTGCCTTAACTCCCAGCGCTGCTTGCCTACACAGTGAGAGTGACCAGCTGGAGGAGCTGCGCACCAGGTCTGCCAAGAAGAGAAGGTAATATTTCCAAATAGGAGGCAGCTTGTTGCAGCCTGGGCTGTGGCTGAGAAGTTACCTGAGTTGCAGCCCAGTCATCTTTGTTTCTGTTGCTGGATAGCTAGCCTGGGACAAGCTGACACCTGCTGATAGCTCTGCAACCCTGAGGGAAATAAGGGCTCCCATTTTATATTTCAACTTGCCATTGTTGACTCTATAAAAGCGTGATCCTGATTCTGTATGCGTATCTTATGCAAAAGTAGAGTTCCTGAGCATCTTCTTCCAGGAGAGGGTTTTCTGTTGTGCAGTAGGTGACCTCATATGTAGAAGTTACAACTGCAATTTACTGTAGAGCTCTATGTTGGGGATCCAGAGTGCATTTTAGCAAACTGTGAAATGAGTTTTAATGCCAACAGTAAAATTCGGTACAGCAATTTATATTGCAAATCTTCTGTGCTGTAACATAAGTGAGGTACCAACACAGTTTGCAATCTGAATTTTGGTAAAGACTTACTATATCTAAAGTATTTAATTGTCATTAGGTTGATAAGTATGCTTATGATCTTATTTTAACCTAATCTTTCTATACTCTCTAAAGGAATAATGTGTTAGCCAGACACAGGAGCATGACAGAAGCATCACAGAACTTGCGTCAAATTGAGATTCCCAAGATAGCCAAGAATCCCACCAGAAAGGTAAGACTTACAAAGGGATTGTGCGTGGGTTGCTTTTGCAGGTGCCTGGCAGAGTTGAGAGCGTAGAAACTCTTATTCTGTATTCACCAAGAATGCCCTGTATCAGCTGTACAGACAGCAAAATCATTTTGAAGGAGAAATTGAGATGTGTGGTTCAGAGCTTACAGTTTATTTTCGTAATAAACATAACATTAAACTGCCAGTGAGGTTAATTTGTTGTTGTTGTTGTTTCAGGAGAACTTGCGTTCTTACCTTGCCATTGAGAAGTCCCAACAGATGCCTCCATTGCAGAAAGAAGCAGTGCAAGGTATATTGACTTGTAGCTTTTCCGTGGAAAGGTGCATCTTCAGCACATGCTCTTGCTGTAAATATTGGTCATCTGTGATGACATTATGCTGAAGTGTGCTGGAAATCTGAAGGAAGTTTTGCTGAATTCTGGAGGAAAAAAAAAAAAAAAAAAGAAAAAAATTTGAGGAAAAAATAGTCACTGTACTCTGTGTGTGCTCACACACATAACTCTTAAATTTTGTATCCTGAGAAGAAAACCTTTCTATTCTTCCTTGAATCTTGCCATTATTTCCATCTTCTCTGTCCTGGAAAGAAAATGAGGACAAGTGTGAAGTCTGTATCTGAAAACAGGGTATCTCTTTGCAAAATAGTTAGTAAAACTAAATCACCTCTGCATTCTCTGAACCAGCATGTGCTTCAGTTGATGTTTTGAGGCTCACTTAACATTGCTCCATCTGGGACACTGCCTGGCTGCTTTTTCTGCCGTGGCATCTGCTTGTGGCTTACTGCTGGAATAATGCAAATTTGTAAGGGAAGTCCAGGACGGGTTTAGAAGAGGATGTGTTCTGGTAGCAGAAAGAAATTTTCAGTGCTTTGGGGCCTCTAAAACCCCATTTTTCTACACTGGTATGTGATGTCCCCATCTATCGTGGCCTGACAAAATTATTTTCCTGTGAGAATTTTTTTAGCACTTTTTCCTGATAGTTATCTCTTCTTGCTTTATCTTGCGTCACAGAGGTTACAAAGGTCAGGAGGAACCTCTTCAATGAAAAGATACGTTCACCATCAAAAAGGTCTGTGAAAAAGATGCCTAGAAGCCAGTCAGTGTCTGCTGTGGAAGGATTAAAATACAAATACACTGATGAAGGCACTAAAGGTAGGACATTACTTGCACATGTAGGAAAGTCATAGAAGAACTTTTGCTAAAATTCCTGTTCTCGTGTGCTCAGTTCTATGAAATAATTGTTATATTTTTAATGGAGAAAATATTTTAGAACATTGTTGTGGTGTTTGGAGGGTGAATAGCGTGGTATTGAAACTGAAACCTATTTTTTTTTTAGTGAACTCTGTGTCTCTTAAGTAAAACTAATGGCAAAAATGCTTGGTTAAGAAAGGATTTCTGAATGAAAGACAAATGAGTTAGTTAATTATCTGACACAAAGTGCTATTAATAATATTGATGGAGTGGGAAGGAAGTGTAGACACTGGAGTCTGAAATGATGATGATAGCTTATAAATACTGGGAGACTGATGCACAATGATTGTAAACTGGCTGTCATTCTTAAACTGAAGCATGTACAAAACTATTGATTTGTCCCAACTGCCTTAAAATGATGTGATATTATAGCTCTTGCTTGATTTTTAGATCACTGCAAGTTACTGACTAAGAGAGTTGCAGAAACACCTCTACATAAGCAGGTCTCCAGGAGACTACTACATAAGCAGATCAAAGGCCGGTGAGTGAGTTTCTGACAAAGAAAAACCCACCAAACAATGCAGCTTTGTGTAATATTGGCCGTCTAATGGTTGTGAACATAAGAACCAGGTGTTGTTTGTTTGTAGTCAAAATTTCACCTTCACTTAAGGCATTAAAAGAACCAGTGGAGGCTAAGTTCTGATGTCTGAGTAGGGAGAAATACCGCTTCCTTCGTGTAAGCTGGGGTGCTTCAATTCCTGCAGCTAACTTCTGTTTAGGTTCAGTTGCTGTTTTGAAGGCTTCTGAAGAGAAGGCCTGTGCTGTATTTTGTGCACTCCAGGATGAAATTTATCATTTCTGCCATATAGAACTGTTACCTATAGAGCTGAACAGTTACCCATACCCAGTTCTGTCTTAACAGGAGGCAAAGTGCTTACTAATTGCTCACTTAGAGTAGATCCAAGCCAAATATAGGTTGTAGAATAGAGCACTGCTTTTCAGTCTATGTGGTAAGTTCTGGTTTTGTAGACGTGAACAGTATGCTAAGTCCAGAATGTCTGCTGTTTCTCAAGGTCTTCTGATCCAGGTTGTGACAGTGGTGTTGTAGAAGAATCTCCAGAGAAGGCCATAAATGGTAAGAACTGATTTTTTTTTTTTTTTTGATTAAAAGTTTTGCTGCTTTGTAGCTAGTAAGGTGAGTGTGCTTCAATTTAGACAATTCCTGAATAGTCAGTACAAAAGTACTGTACTATTCTGTTGGTGGAGCACAGCCTCCTCTGATAGAACTACTTGCCCCTCACTGCTTTGACAACCTGTATAGCAAAAGGTAAGAAAGGTAGATAGTAACTCTTAAATAAAAATACACAGAGGGCTGTGAGGTTGAGCAAGATTCTAAGGAGTTACAATCACTGTCACACCAGCCCAGGCAGATTTTTTTTTTAATGTAACTTGAACATGCTGTACTATGACCCTAACAGTGCTCTGATTCCTACTGCAACAGATAGCCATGTGGCTCTGTGGAGTGTTGCTGGGTTATGTTGGCTACTGCTGTTCCTTATCCCCAGGAAGGAAGAAAACTGATTGGGCGAGCAGGAAGATGAAATCACTACTAAAGAGATGGGAAAGTTAACTAATCATTTAAGCTGGTTGTAACTTGAATTTAACATAACTTTTCTAGCCTTTGTTTCCATAGAATTGCCAGAGAGGGATGAAAGTAATCATGACTAGGGAGGTGGCACTGTGGTTTGGCAGGAGATTTGTATGCATTAATATTCCAAATCCCCAAGAAAGTTGAAGCTTTCTTCTTTGTGTATTTGCCTTCCTACAAGAGATGGTTAGCTGTATGGAAGATTCTTCTTGGAGTGTGTTCTTTTCAGTTACAAACTGTTCCTGAAGATGTCCCCATTGTTGAGGGAGAAAAGGCTCAATCTCCAATATTACTTTTTCAGAAGCAGGTTTGAGAAGAAGCCCACGCATCAAACAGCTGTCTTTGAATAGGACCTGTTCTGGTGTCTTCTATTCCACTACACCACCCAGCTCACAAAATTCACAGCGAGTCCATCAGGGACAAGAAGAGGAGAGCTGTACAGCGCAGGATATAGAAGGTACTAGATGGGATTTGAACAGGCTGATAGTGTTGATCTGAAAAGCTGGCATGGATAGCTCTGAGTTTGATTTGGCTCTACAAGAGACTGTAAGAAGCTAAGAGCTATCCTGTAATAACTTCTGTAGACAGAAGTTCATCCCCAATAATTATTTTTGAATTGGGGATCTGAATTTGAAGGGTGGTAAGGCAGCTATTTCTGTGATGAATACACTACCAACTTCAGAAACCAGTTGGGCCCATCTAACAGAACACTGCTGATTGTCAGTGTGCATTCCCTTAAAGGCAGTGAAATCCCTGTGAAACATGGGACAGAAATCCTAAAGCTTACTTTAAGTTTTCTCTGTGGCAGCATAAAGCATTGACTGATGGGATCTTCTTTGCTGGCTTTCTCAGTAGGATTATCAGCTATAAATGGTGACATGTAGTTCTTCGTATTGTACTTGCTAGAATCCTTAGTCATGAACCAGAACATTCTTAAGCTACAAGCTATAAATAGAATAAGAGGCTAAGCTATTTTGTACTTGCTTTTTTCCACTAGAGCACTCTTTCTACAGATGGATATTAATTTCATATTGGGAAATAACCATTTTAGTGAGGCTTTAATTTAGCTAGAAAAGAACATGCTGGGTCTATAGACTTTGTACGATACTTGTCCATACATCTGAAGTTGAGACAATTGTTCTTGGCAGGCTACCTGGTGTTAGTTGAACTGTACTGTTCCACTTTATAGGCATTAAGCTGCATTCAGGGAGCCCCACTGTCCAGACTCCCAAGAGGTTTTTCTTTGGTGCAGTCACTGATGTCTGTAGTCCTGCAGTGAAGCATTCACCTGGGAGGAGGAGATCAAGAAAAGATTCCTTACACTTAGAGGAGCTGACTGCCTGTCAGGTAGAAACACCTCTCTCTTTCCATCCCCCATTTCTATGCATGTTTGAGACCTGCACACCTTAAATTCAGTGTTTCTCTTAAGTTTAATCGAATGTTTATTGTGCTTTAAATCTGGAAATAAATATCAAGAGAGGTAAATAATACTATTAGAATAGAACAAGCATGAGACTTTATTTTTTTTTTTTCCTTCTGCAGACTCCTAGGAAAACACCTCATAAATTTGCCCAGAAGCCACTGAATTCTGCCAGTAAGCCACCAAGGAGATCACCTCGCATTCTCCACAGGACACCACGGAAGCTGGAGAAGACTCCTGGCAAGAGTCCAGCTGCGAAGCAGACTGCAGCTAAGTGTTTGGGAAAGTACTTCTCTTATCCTGTACAAAGGGTCAAGTCACCATCTGTGTCAACTGAAAGTAAGAAGCTTCATTTAATGCAAGTCGCTTCTCAGGATTGTTCTTCAGCAGAAAGATGTTCCCTTCCTTGTGAAGAGGTTGGATTACAAACACCAGTACGTGAAGGATTTGCAGTGCTTGATGCCTCATTACCTCTGACAGATTCAAATCCAGCTGCTTCTTACCCCTCTGCCATCCAGGAAAGATGTTTTACAGAACTGCAAACTCCAAGATGTTCCTTGAGTCGCCTCTCAAAATTAGCATCTCCAGTTGGTACTTGGAGGCAGATGCTCCCAAAGGAAATTCAGGTGCAGTCAGACCCATTATCTCAAGCAACTGAAAGTAGTCCTGGGAAACCTGAAGACCCAGGTTCAAAATTATGCACCAGCCCACCGAGTGCAGAAAAATCACAGCTTGCTCTGAGGCTGGAGGCTCACTCCAGTTCTCCTCCCTGTGAAAATTCCACAAACACTGTGGCAATCTGCTCTCCTTCCCACATGTGGGCTGAGGAGTCTGACTGGGAACTTAGTGCATCTAAACCATCTTTTCAAAAGTCTCCAAGTATTCCTGGTGCTTCGCTGAGGTCCCTGCTTCACACATCCAAGCAGGCCAAATGTGAATCAAATGTTGGAGGAGAGAACATCACACCTGCGTGTGCAACATCTTCTGAAAATAAGGACAATCATGATAATGGTGGTAACTCTTCTGTAGAATGTCTTCAGCTTTGTCAGTCCCAGTTTATTGAAAATGCCCCTATATTGGAGAAAAATAAGCAGATGGATGTAGTGCCTCAAAAGTCCCCTCCAAGAGAGGACTCGGAAAATTTGGGAAAGCATTTGTCTCCGAGGCCTTTTACTGGAGGGCAGGTACATACACAGAATCTTGAGACAGAGTGTGAGCAACTGGTTAAGGAGGGGAACTCCAGTGCAAGCACTTGTGAGTCCTTCCTAAGTGGTTCTCAAACAGTTAGTGATGACTTGGGACTGAAAACCCTGCTGCAAGAAGAATATATGGGGCTGAGGGCTCCAGGTTTTAAGAGACACTCCAGATTTGCCCTGAATACTTCACCTCCTGCGCCAAAATCTGCTCCTGCCTATTCTTTACGGTGCACTGCAGACAGGAGGCAGCGGGAGGCTGCAGCACGGATGGGAAATCCCCAACTCCCAGCCAATTTCTCTACTCCTAAAACTCGTTGCAAACTGCTTCCTGCTGGCTCACCAACTTATGAAGTTGAACTTGAAATGCAAGCTTCAGGCCTGCCCAAACTTCGCATTAAGAAAATTGGCTCTGGCTCGTCACTGGAGGTTCAACCTGAAGCAAGCGCCAGCAAACCCAAAGGAGGAGAAAGCCCCTTTGGTGATCTCGCTGTGACCTGGTGTAGCAAGCACCCGGGAAAACTAGCAGCTGCCTGTGTTTCACCGTCCTGCTTTCGCTCTTTCCACAGTACACCTGGGAAAGGTGGAGGACAGACCTACATATGCCAGTCATACACCCCAACAAGCTGTGCCTCTAATGCCACCTCCCCGTCCCCTTTAGAAGCAGGAGTCCCCTGGACGCCTTCTCCAAAGCAGAAGGGGAAGACTACCCCCGAGGCTATCAACGACTGGCCTCGGAGAAAGAAAGCGGTAGGTAGCACTGCTAACATGAGCTGGGGTCAAAGTGAGAAGAATCCTGATGAACAGAAGAGAACCTCAACAGGCAGAGGAGGAGAGAGAAAGATCTCTGAGCACTGCAGCAGCAAAGTAACAAATACTCTTGGGGAATTTGAACTGGAAGGGATTTGCAGGCTTCAGGATCAGGCATCTCCTAGTGACTCTGAACCCAGGGCTGATGAGGACTCTGCTGTGGGAACTTTCGGCTTGAAATCTCGGAAACGGGTCTTTATGCATCTATCACCAGAAGAAGAGGAGAATCGTGAAGCCAAGAGATCTTGCACTGATAGGTGCAACTCGAATCTCACTGGCATTTCCACAGATGAGGGGGACAAAGGCAAATTAAGGACAGACCCTGTACTTCCTGAGAAACCAGGAGCATGTGTGCTCATAACTCCCGAGCGGCACAGTTGTGTAGGAGATGATGATGTCTTCCTTTTGTCAGGTAATTAAGTGGCAAGAGTAACACTGCTGAAATTCAGAGATGGTTAAAAATATGGAGTCGACGAAAACAAGAACACAATTGTTTTCTGCCCGACCATCTGAGAGAGAATGAGGTGGAGGGGAGAGTGGGTTGTAAATGACATGGTAGCTAATTATGTGGAGAGGTAGGCTGGATGTGAGGAGTTCATCACTGGACCATTAATGATGGGAGAGAGATTGGAGAAATAGGAAAGAGCAGGAGGCTGGAGGAATTAAAAGGAAAGTTTGAGAACTTGGAGGGATGATTCCAATTGCATCCAGCTGGTGATTGATTTGGGTGTGATGCTGCTAGCTCTTTCTGCCCAGCATCCAGCACTGAAGCCAATGGTCTTAAGTCTAAAGCATTACTGCTCCAGTATAGACTGGAGCCTTGCAGGGGTTAGTCCTGTAGATAATGGTATTTACTGGTGCTGCAATTCTTCTGTCTGCCTGTGGTGTCAGATGCACTGGAAGTCGGTATGGGAAATGATTACCTTGAGAGCAGTAATGTGTTGAAGTTGAAACTACCTCTTTGCTTTTGCCATGGGGACAGATGGTTCAGGTGACCTTGGTGAGAAGGGCTGGCTCAGGTCTGTAAGCAAGGCCTTGTGAATTTCAAATACTTCATCCAGCATTGTTCTGGAAATGAGGCCTTGCAGGGGACTGTGGCAGATGTTGCTCTATAGTCATTGCATGCCCTGAAGCAATTGGCAAGTTTGTGTCCAGTTTCCTCTTGGCAGGAAAGGTTTGTAAACAGAGGTAGTGTCTTATTCATTCCACATCTATCACTGAGGAAAACCAGGCAAACTTTAAAGCAACATTAGTCCCTATTTGGGATATGAAATAATAGCAGTATTTAGCCTTAAGCTGGTCCACTAAGAGACTTTCTGTACCTACGGACCTTGGTTTTGTTATTTACAGACCACCATGGTTGCAACAGTTTCCTTCCAGGACAGGAGTTAACTGAAGAGCAACTATGTTTAATATGAGTGAATCACTTTACTGCTCAGCAAGCGTCACTTGTACTGATAGAAGTTTTGAGGTAGAATAAAGGCTGTGTATGAGACTTTCCTGAAAGCACCCTTTAAGTTGTGAGTTTGCTGCAGCATCTTACTGTGCTTCTCCAGGCTCAACTCCACCAGTGAAGAGTGTACTCTCTGCTAGCAGCCTCCTGGCACTCACCCAGTCTCCACTGCTGTGCCAGGGACAGACGCCGCCGTCTCGGAGGAAGCGTGTTGAAGGTAACCACCTGTGTGTAAGGAAGGGCTGGGCTTGAGCAGATGGGGTGCGCTTTCCACTTGCCTGCAACTGAATGAGAGTGAACCCACGATGTGCTAGGGACTAGTCTGGCTGTGGACAGCCTGGGGCTGTATCTGTCACATCTCTATTCAGTGTCTCCATCGCACACTTCCAAGAAGCTTGGTATGAACGGGCAAGTTTGGAAGGGAAGGGAGGTAGCAATGCAGAAAGAGTAGCTTAGGAAGTGCAGCTTACTGTACTTGTTGTTTCCAGTTGGTATTTCGTAGAATCATAGAATGGTAGGGGTTGGAAGTGGCCAACCCCTCTGCCAGCACAAGAACACCCAGGGCAGGACACACAGGAACACATCCACGTGGGTCTTGAATGTGTCCAGAGGAGACGCCACAACCTCTCTGGGCAGCCCATTCCAGTGCTCTGTCACCGTCACGGTAAAGAATTTTCTCCTCCTGTTGAGGTGGAATTTCCTATGTTCTAGCTTATACCTGTTATTCCTTGTCCTATTACTGGGCACCACAAAAAAGAGACTGGCCTCTTCCACTTGACACCCACCCCTCAGATATTTGTAGATGTTGATAAGATCCACTCTCAGCCTTCTTAAGACTAAACAGTGAGTGTGTTTGGCTTCTTGTAGTCACCAGTAAACTTTGGCAAACTGGTTTTAATTTATTCTTTCTATTTTGTAGAAGAGGAATCCGATGCCTTCCAAATGAGTGTGAACCAGGAGCTGTCTCCATTCCGCATCATGGCTTCCAGGAAGCATCCCCTTAGTAGGACTTACTCTCGGAAAAAGCTGCTCAGCTGAAGTTTGGAGTCCAGACAGCCTGGGAAACTTTGCATTATCCCAGCTGTACAACATCCTTTTAACAAGGACCTTATATCTGGGGCTAGACCTGAGCTGCCTCTGGTGTTGGTAGGAGACTGGATTGCAAGCACATGACGAAGGAAATAAGGACCACTCTAAAAGCTGGTTTTCCAACCTCAATTGCAGCATCTCTCCACCCATTCAAAGGCTAGCTGGGTCTTCCTGGCACTTCTACCTGTGGTAGCTGAGTTCTGCAGTGAAGGTTCAGTTCTACTAGGGAAAGAGGGAGAATTGTCACTTTGCTACAGCTTGTAAAATAAACTGATGTGAATTTTCATTGTGTCGCTGAATTGGAAACCTGCCTTTACTGTGAGGGACTGGGGTGGCGGGAAGAAGGATGCTGGAGTTGAATGGGTACAACACCGGCTGCATGCTCCTGCTCTGCGTTGTGTCCTGGTACTGACTGGATCCCTCTGTTAGTTGTGTCCAGTTTGCCACAGTTTAGTGGGAAAACAACAAGCAGGTTAACGGATTAATGAGTATATTACTCAAAATACTTGACAAATGCTAAGAGTACAGAGGAGGGAGAGGTAACAGCTATGAAGATAGTGTGAGGTCATCCTGAAACCAGGTATGACAACAGAGAAGTATGCTACATGGCTTTGAGGGGCTAGTTGGTATGTAATGGAATTTGTTTCCTGGAAACACTATTCGTTGCAGGAAAGCTGATGGTTTTCCTCTGCCAAGAGGGGAGGAACGGTGTTCTTACCAGGGATGGTTTTGCCTGGGGGAGAAGTGTACCTGATTCAGGGATGTAGATTTCTAGACAAGCATGGAACTCCAAGACCACTACTGCCTTCCAAGTAGGATGGATTCTTTTCCCTACAGATCTTTGTTTTCAACAGCAGGAATATAAAGCCTCTAATTTAAATCTTGTGCAGCTCAGCTACACCCAGAGCCCTCAGTAATGGTGCCCCTCAAAGCCACACCCCTCCAGGTAAGAGCCAGGTATGTATGAGGAGGATCTGATGGCTCCTACTTCAAATGAGGGCTTTTTGCTGGTTGCATGTTACTCCTCAGATGGTGGCTGTGGTGGCTGTGCTGTTTGTGATTTTAAAGCAGGTACTTGGGCTTTAATTTCTTGCTCTGACAGAGTGAAACTTGTGTTCCCCATCCTGAGGTGGATGGTGTCAGTGTTAAGTTGCAGGATTGTATTTAATCTCCCTATATCTAGACTGGAAGTTTTCCTAAGACTAAGTAGAATCAGAGAATGGTAGGGGTTGGAAGGGACCTCTGGAGATCGAGTCCAACCCCGCTGCCACTGCAGGAACACCCAGGGCAGGCCACACAGGAACAGATCCTGGTGGGTCTTGAAAGTCTCTAGCAAAAGGAGACTCCACAACCTCTCAGGGCAGCCTGTTCCAGGCTCTGTCACAGTGAAGAAGTTTTTCCTCATGTTGAGGTGGAACTTCCCCTATTCTAGCTTGTGACCATTACCTCTTGTCCTATCACAAGGCACAACTGAAAAGAGACTGGCCCCTTCTACTTGACACCCCCCCTTCAGATATTTGTAAACATTCATAAGATCCCC
>JAAGNO010029175.1:0-25563 GCA_033439905.1 Ceryle rudis
CTGGTCTGGGATCCCCAGTGCCTGCTCTACAACGTCAGTGGTGATGGTGATGTAATTACCAACAGGGGGGTTGGGTTCGATACTGGTTTTGTATATATTTGTACATATTCTATTTTATTATTATCATTAAAGCTGTTCTTACAGAAAATGTCATCTGCCACAAGTTGGCACTAGACTAGCATGACAATTTTCACATGCATGAGTTCCTATGCAAATATTGTTACCTTCCTAAAACAAGTTGAAAGACTCTATCAACTCTAAGGTAAGGAAATGTGTCAGTCTTCCCTAAAATTTAATGCATATAATATTTTTGATGAGCATCTACCAATATCTATTGGAGAGAGATGGGACTGTTCAGCCTAGAGAAGAGAAGGCTCCTGGGACACCTTCCTGCAGCTTTTCCATGTATAAAGGGATCTTACAAGACAGAGAGGGACATTTTACCAGGGCCTGTAGTGATACAAGGACAAGCAACAGTTTTAAACTGAAAGAGGGTAGTTTTAAATTGTACATAAGAAAGAGATTTTTTACAAGGAGGGTGGTGATACACTGGAATATATTACCCAGAAGCTGTGGATGCCCATCACTGGCAGTGTTCAAGGTCAGGTTGGACAGAGCCTTGAGCCCCCTGATCTAGGGAAAGATGGCCCTGCCCATGGCAGAGGGATTGGACTAGGTGATCTTCAGAGGTCCCTTCCAACCAAAATCATTCTGTAGTACTATGATTCTGTGATTCTATCACAAGTTCTTTGTCCTGCCATTGCCTTCAGTGATGACTAGTTCTGCTTCTGCACAGTTTCAACCAGCTTACAGTTTCCTTCAGTGGCCTAAAACTTATGCATTAATAATTTAGTTTCTTCTTTTATGAACTCCAGATAGTGATTTTTCTTTCTTTCTTGTCATTACAATACATATTTAACCTGATACTATGGGGACTGTACACAATTTTCATTCAAATGGATTCTCCAGAAAGAGTTTTACCTGTACCTTGCATGCATTTAAAAAATAATGGTGATTGATGAACTGCAAGCCCTCAGTCTAACCAGGTTTTTGACTCTCAGTTCATTTAATTGAGGTACCCTCAGGTTTACTTATCCCATAGGTTTGCCCAGCTGAAAGGGCCTTGTACTTTTCCTGAAGGCAATTCCACTTTTTATGTCTTACTTTACTCTTTTAAGAAGTGCCTACAGTAAAGTATCTGTGACCGTCTTGAGATGAGTAAGTAATGTCTGGACTGGTTCCTTCATAAGTGAAGTGACATTATTTAAACTTTAGTGTAATTTACTAAAAGTACATGCATTTACACTAAGGAAACAAATTGATTTCCCTAAAATAATTACCTATTACTGTCTATGTCTGAGGGAAAATTAAGAGGCTGAGGGATAAATGTTGTTTTGGATCAAATCAGGCACTCTTGAAAATGACATCAGTATATTCTGAAGTGAGTTATCCACTGAGCAGTTTAAAATGTAAGGGCTTTAAGCTTCTAAGCTGTAGGTTATGCTTTATAGAAAGTTATTGTACAGTAAGTGAACAAGAGACAACGTGATGTGATTTCAAAGACTAATCTTGGTAGATCCTCAGCACTCAGGTTACTTGTTCTGCATGCAACTGATCGTGATGTTAGCTATACAATACTTTGTTGGTGAATTGTCTTTCATTTTTTTTTAAATATACATAAACATAAACTTAAGTATAGTTTTGAAAATGAAGCCATAAAAAAAAAAATGGACTGCTGCACCAAGTGAATCTTCAGGTGAGATAATAATAAACATATGTCATTATATCAGAATACAGCAGACGTACAGATGTCATACGCAGATAGATGAATTACAGCACATATTACAGCAATGTAGGCATAGCAGTTGGGGTTGTATTATCAGCTATTGGATTGAGGATAATAAAATTGCTCATTCCATTATAACCTACACTTCAGGAACATATTATGGTAAGTGTTTTGTAATTAGGGTGATGCTTAATTATTACACATCTAAAATTAATTGTAAAATATCTCAGCCATCAGAACAGGTAGACAATTTTTAGTTTTCTGATTTGTACTTAAATACTTATTTTCAATTGTACATAGAAACATAGAAATGTCTGGGTTGGAAGGGACCTCTAGAGGTCATCTACTCCAACCCCTCTTGCTGAAAGCAGGTACATCCTCAACTAGAGCAGGTTGCTCAGAGCTTCATCAAGCCCCACCTTGAATGTCTCCATGGGTGGGGCCTCAACCATCTCCCTGGGCAACCTATTCCAGTGCTCCACCACTCTTATGGTAAAGAACCTCCTCCTTATTTCTAATCAAAATCCACTCTTTTCTAATTTATAACCATTACCCCTTGTCCTTTCACTACAGGCCTTTGTAAACAGGCCCTCTTCAGTCTTTTTATAAGCTCCTTTCAGGTACTGGAAGGTGGCTGTTAGGTCTCCCCAGAGCCTTCTCTTCTCCAGGCTGAACAATCCCAGCTCCCTCATCCTGTCCTTATAGGAGAGGTGTTCCAGCCCCTGATCATCTTTGTGGCCCTCCTCTGGACCCACTCCATCCGGTCCATGTCCTTCCTATGCAAATGGAGATTAAAAAAAAAATATATATAACTAAAAATGTACTCTTTGTTAAAGTAAATGGTGCTAAAATTGTTGCTTATAGCTTTAGATATTTCATACCCATAAGATAAAAATATTTTTAAACACAGAAATTTTAATTTCAGTAATGTCAGTATTTTTAAAGGTTTTTATTTACCCACCACCTAAATTGTTTTAAAAAAAGTCTTACTCTGGCAAAAATATTTAACAGTAAGTCAAGCAAGTGAACGAGTGTATCTGTATTTCTATTGTAGCCATATTTGATCAGGTAATAACACAGATAGTGTGTGTTACTATGAACTGAAATTTAATTCGTTCTACAGAGCATACATATCATATCATATCATCCAGATTGTCAGATGGTTCAATCACTAGTATTCAAAACATTTATGGGTTTTTTTTAAATACCATGTCAGCATAGGGCATTTTGCACAAAGGATACCACAAATCTTGTTATAATTTAAAAGAAGAATTTCCTTAGACTATCTGTAATAATCTAAAAGAAAAAAAAAAACCCAAAAAACCAAAAAACCCCCCAAAACCCCAACCAACAAACAAGTATATTTTAACTAAATAAAAATAGCAAAGCCTGATACTATTTTGCAAAATTCTCCTGTAAAGTATTTAGACCTGATCTACTGAACCGTGTCTCTTGAATCACATCACTAAAAATAGGATGATGACCTATTTCGATAGCTTTAATTATTTTCAAAATTGCATAATGACCTTAAAGACAATTAACAGGATTTTATAAATCTTCTGCCTCATAGCACATTTTCTCGATATAGGCTAAGATGCTGACAATTACAGTGCCTTATGTATAGGTAAAACATTTTCTACCCAACAGTTCTCTGAGTAATTTTAGTGGAATAATAGTGGAATAATAAACAACTTTACACCCACCTCGTAGCCCTTGTCTTATAGCGTGGAGGCCCTCAAATTACTTTAGTTTTCAATCACCACACATTGCTGTATTATATTTCATATTTTAGAGTTCTTCAAATCTGTTTTAATTTCACCTTGATTTTTAATTATAAGAAGCTATTTTTTTCATGTGTTCTATAGCAGTTTCTAATCTTTTCATCTTCAGTAAAAATATTGCATTTCAGTTTCATTGTTTAAATAAGCTGATGAACTTGATGTAACATTTTCCTATCCATCTTCCACAAAAGCCAGACCAGTAAAGAAATAGGATACAGGTAATAAAATGGGATAAGTGACCTGAGAGATGAGTGCATATTTAAAGGATTTGGTACTTTCTTTACTTACTTTACTTTCTAGACCATGATCAAAATAGTTCTGTGAAAAAATAGGAAAACTCATTTTTCAAAGACGTTAATGGAATTTCAGAGGCAGAGTGTGCCAGAAGAAGCAATAGCTTCCATTAGATCTTTATTAACTGAAAAAATAGGCAAGCTTTTGGTTCCAAATCACTTCATCAGCCAGTGCAATGGAGTTCCGGTAGAAAAAAAACGCAGAAATCTCAATTTTTTAAAATTAGAAAGTTAAGACAGCTTTGCTGTATTACTTACTCATAAGTTAACAAAGGCTGTGAAACTATTTTTGTGAATGTTACAATATCCCGGCCCTTTGTGTTGCTGCCTCTAGATCATAGGAGCTTCCTCATAATCAGAATAATATAAAAAAAGAAATTGAATGCATGAGCACACCTGGAGAGCAATTGGCAATCAAGCTTTAGCCATCTGAAATGGCTAAAATATGGCTTAACTTCTTTCAGATTGGGAAGAGGCAAAGCAACTGGGAAGACCAGTGTGTACCGAACATTTGAGGAGAAGCATGAAGATGAATATGGAGCTTATTTTTTTAAATCTATTTTTAAAGTAATACTGAGGTGTTGGAGTGTAATAAAACAAACAAACAAAAAACCAAAATGACATAAGGGTGAAGAACATTTGAGGTTTACTGATTAGGTGGCAGAAATTACACTGTCAAAACAAAAATAGAAAACTTATAGCACTGTTAAGTTTTAATGTTTCTGAAAGCTTAATGAAAGGAGCTCAACATTTCTCAAGGACAAAACATTACAGATACATGTAAACTACAAAGACAACCTTCACTTTTCCAGAGACAAATTCTGAATGTCAGTCAATATCTTTCTGTTGGGTGTGAGGTTCTGGAGGAAGTTTCAATGTAGATTAAAGAACAGAATAAATATTTTTTTTTCCTTCCATTTTTTCCTTAAAACTTATAAATTAAAAACTCTTATCTCTCTGCCAGTTCTAGACATTTCTCTGGAATATAAACAACTATCACTGCCAGAATATGTAAAAATATAACTTGGATAAAATGGAAAATAGGACTAGATGTTATATATCACAGATCTCCCAAGGTCACATTAGTAGTTAGATTCCGGGAAATTCTGGAACGAACTCTGCAGAAACATGAGGCAGAATCATGAGGATTCAAATGGTAACTTCTGTGACATGAAAACAGGGATAGTATCACATTCCTGGGGTTTTCTCAAACCCAACTTTTGGCTTTCAGCAGAATGTCTAATCTTTTAGGAGAACCAAACCTTTAACAGCTCCTACTGATGGTCCTCTGAAATGGTGAGAGAGCACGGATCCCAGTAGTACCTTAATTTTTTAAAATGTCTGGGAGGATTCATGGTGTAATATTTTTTATTTTTATTAATATTTTGCAAAATTATTTTAAAAGCAAATATTATCTGGATATGGATTATACAAGAGCTGAAGGATTCGACATATAATGAAAGCTTAATGATTCATTTAAAGTGAAGAATATATGAAACACATTGTTACTTGAATTTCTGCCTAAAAATAAAATTGTGACAATTTCAGATATGTTTGGGTCACACCGTCTGCAAATCCATTTGACAGGTTATAGCCCAAGGACAAAAGTAAGAAGGTAGGAAATGATGAACAAGCCTTTACATTCTGACAGTGCACGTCTGCTGTTATTGAAAACACCAAATCTCAACCATCTTTGTAATTCAGTCTTTTTTTCCTACTCCTCAACTAGTTCTGCCATTCTTTTGCCCTAGGTTGAGGTATGTAAGGCTTATAGATCTATACCTCAGTCAGTTATCCTTTTTGATATAATAGACTGAAATACGCTAAGGATGATTCATAGGCCTCTTTTAAATGCCTAAGGGGAGATGATTTAGCACTGTAGATATTGATCATTATCCACAGACTGTGAAAAAGCCTGGAGTGATTAGCTCAAACATACATGCCTAGTCAGATGACAAGAAACTGGGGCAGATTAATCCTATCCTTATTTTCTAGTAGCTGCCAGAACTCTTAACATCTATATAGCTCAGTGAATAATTTCAGATAGGGAATGCATTCAATTAACTTCATCTGCCTCTCATTTTTAATCATAAGCAGTCTTTTATGTCTCTTAAAAAAAAAAAAAGAGAAAAGTATCATTTCTAACATATTCTTTAGCATTTATATATGCAATATAACTTTCCAGTGTGTAAAACTGAAATGGCTGAGTTAATTTTCACTGGACATTAAGGTTGAAGTCAGTTTGTTTTACTGACTTATTAATTTCCTCCCAAAATTCAGGTGGTTTTTCCATTCATTTTCTGGATGTAAAATAATTCAGCAGAATATCTTTTGAAGACAAACATAAATAAGAATGTTCAGTTGAAATATACTCAGAATATTTAACTGATTATGAACATACAGAGTATTCTGTCATTAGCACTAATAAGGAGGAAGGGAGCCATACCATTTCAAGGGATTTGACCACTGTGATTATTCTTACTGCTTTGTAATTACTGAAAAATTTGGTTTTGTCATTTCCAAGCACTAGTGCCCAAGGTGGTCTGTGTAATTTATCTTTCAGTTAAAATTTTTGCCTTCTATCTCTTTTTCTTATGCTAGTACACTGCATGAATATATATATATATATAGTTTGCTTGGCAAGGTTTTGGTAGAGGGTGGATATAGGGGTGGCTTCTGTGAGAAAGTACTAGAAGCTTTTTCTGTGTCTGACAGAGCCAATGCCAGTGGGCTCCAGGATGGACCTGCTGCTGGCCAAGGCCAAGTTAATCTGTGATAGTGGTAGTGCCTCTGTGATAATATTTAAGCAGAGGAGAAAGAAAAAACCTGCACAACAGCGCAGTCTCCTCGCCAAAGAGAGAAACGACAATTATGTGGGAAAAAAAACCTCTGCAGACACCAAGGTCAGTGAAGAAGGTAGTGGAGGAGATGCTTCAGGCTCTGGAGCATAGATTTCCATGAAGCCTGTGGTGACGATTGTGGTGAGGCAGATTGTCCCCCTGAAACTCATGGAGGTTAACTGTGGAGCAGATACTACATGCAACCCATGGAGGAACCCATGTCAGAGCAGGTGGATGCCCAAAGAAGGCTGTGACACCATGGGACGCCCATGCTGCAGCGGCCTTTCGGAAGGACCTGTGGACCCATGGAGAGAGGATCGCACAATTGAGCAGGTTTGGTGGCAGAACTTGTGACGCCATGGGGGACCCACACTGGAGTAATCTGTTCCTGAAGGACTGAAACCTGTGTAAGGGACAAACACTGGAACAGTTTGTGGAGGACTGTAGCCTGTGGAAAGGACTCATGTTGGAGAAGTGTTTGGAAGACTATCTTCCCTGGGAGCGACCTCATGCATGGGAAGAGTGTGAGAAGTCCTCCTGAGAAGAAAGGAGTGGCAGAAACATGTATAATAATCTGACTGCAACCCTCATTCCCTGTCCCCTTTTGCTGTTGGGTGGAGAGGAGGTAGACAAAAACAGGTATAAAGTTAAGCTTGGGAAGAAGGAAGGGGTAGGGGAAAAGTGTTTTAAGATTTGGTTTTATTTCTCATTACCCTATTCTGATTCAACTGGTAGAAAATTAGTTTCCCTGAGTTGAGTCTGTTTTGCCCATGACTGTAGTTGGTGAATGATTCCTCCTTGTCCTTATCTTGAACTATGAACCTTTTGTTATATTTTCTCTCCCCTGTCCAGTTGAGGAGGGAGAGTGATAGAGCAGCTTTGGTGGGTATCTGGCATCAAGCCAGGCTAAACTCATCAAAATATTATTATTTATATATATATATTCTTTATATATATTCCTCTCTTCAGTTCTTGTTTTCTCATGCTTCTCTATGTTTTATTCACTTTGCTGCCTATCAAAATATTAGAGAAATTCATCCAAATAATTCCACTCATTGATTGAGCTCATTTTCACGAAACTGAGGTCTTTTGAACTAGCTGAGAATTTGGCCACATGCCATGTAATGTAATAGAACAATTGTAATTGGTAACTATTTTAGATCTTGTGCTAGGTATTTTCTTGTACATCATTTTTTTAGTATATAAAATTTTTACTGAGTAATAAAATATATTTAGGAATGCTACTAAGTAAATGCACTATTGCGCACAACCTAAAGAAACAGGTCAAATAAGTGGCACTATTTAGCTTGGCAAAATAAATATTAATGTCAAAATCAAATTAGAAATTGGGAATATTTTATGCACATAGAACCATTTATGTTATGATATATTGATTTGAATAATTTTTTAAGAAAACATGCATTTTATTGCCTAAATTTCTTTGTACTGAACCTAGATATTGAGTCTATTTGACTGGTTTTATTTGCTAATGAAATATTAGTATTGAACTGTTGTATATTTTAAGTGACTTAAGTGGTTATTGTTGTCGGCATCAGCTTTATTCCTGAGGGCTGATGCTGTGATATCGTGTTCCCTAGTTCCTCTGATGTTTTGATAACTGTTATGGTAGTACTTCAGAAAGAAAGTGCAATTATTGCTAAGGAAGAAAAAAGTGACTATGTAGATATTCAGTATATTTATACTGCACTGTAAGTCGTCAGTATTTGTGGGTCAAAGATCAGCTCAGTGACATGGAATTTCTTGGGACCCTCTAACTATGCACTGTTTCATTTCAGGCTTTTAGCATTAGAAATACTTCAAGACTAGTCACTTTGATTTCTAACTTTTAAAAAAATTTAAAATTTTAAAATTTGTACTATTATTGACACTTTCCATGGACAGAGGTGACTTTATCTGAAGTACATGATGAGCACTTCTAATTGACTCTAAAAGGAAGAGTAAGGCAAATGTAGGCCTTTGTCCTGGTTTGAGAACAAAACTAATTCTGTTCAGTGATTCTACTTTTCAGCTCAGTTTCTTCTAACTAACTGCACTTTATGAAGTTAACAGCAGATTTTCACAGACAGTGTCTACTTCTAGCAGTGATAATGCTCAATGTTTACAGTTGCTACTAAGGACTGACACGCAGAAAGTCTCTTTCTTATACTTGCTCCTGTGCAGACTTAAGTTTACTGCTAAATCTTGTGTACCATGTTGGGAGTGCACAAAATGAAAGGCTGCATCTGTGGGGAGGAGTGGACAGGACAGGTGACCCTAAACTGACCAGTGAGGTATTCCATCCCATATATGTCGTAGTTGGTATAAAGCTGAGGGTTCATGAGGGTCAAGCTCTTTTTCAGTGGCCAGCATCTGAGGAGGACTCTGCCTGTTCTGCCTTTGTTCCCAATCCATGTGTTCCTGAATCCAGTTCCAGAACCCAGCTCCTGAATCTCTTTCTAGTCTGCCACTGAGTCCAGTCTGGGATGTAGATGCCATCAAGGGAGTTTGGTTAGATACTGGGGTTTTTTTACGTATTTGTATATATCTAATTTTATTATTACTGCTTTCATTAAAACTGTTCTAGTTTTCTATGTCTCTCTCTCTTTTTCCCTTTCTCTTCCCAAAGGGAAGGGAGAAGGGTTAATAGAGAGCATCTGTCATTTTCTAGTGGCTGTCCCAGATCTATCCTTTGACAGGCTTGAAAGGACATGAGAAACCACTGACTATTCAGTCTGAATCTGTATTGGAATAGGATCAGGTGTACTAATGTTTTCTCTGACAAGAGTTTGTCTACCTTGTTCTGAAAAGTCTTCAATGAAAGGGATTCTGCACAGTCCCTAAGAACACTGTTCCAGTGCTTTACAATACCCATATGGCAGTAAAAATTATATTAGAAAAATGTCATAACTGAAAAGGATATAGAACATGAAAGCTCTTTCAAGGGACAGAGTAACTTTGTCCAGTGGATACTCAATAATTTAAGTCATAAAGCAAAAAGAAAAAAATATACAACACAAAACCTCCGATTTCCCATCATCCTTAGTGAAATAAAATATAAAAAGAAGCGTACAACAAAATGTAAGTCTGTGGCAGATGACTTGGCAAGGAAGACAAGATAAATATATGCAATTGTACTTTATTTGACCAGAAATAGTGATGTCAAGATTTTAGTACTAATTTTTCATCTGAAATATCATCCTTACAACTTCAGAGTGCCCCTTAAAAGTGGAGGCACTGATTCAGTGTTGAATCAGAGGGGAAAATATTGCCTACTAAATCACTAGTACTATTTCTTGTACCATCTAGCTTTTTCTTGGAAACATTCCACTTGAGCTGACCTCAACCCTTCTAAGCAACTAAGAAAAGTCAAGATCACAGTAAAAGCTGATGTAAGTAGAGGCCTTGTGAACATAAATTAATAGAAATTGCAATAACTAACTGCAATTAACTGTTTGTTAATAATTACCAATACTGTATTAATTAAGAATGTATTGTTAAGAACAGAAATATTTGGAGATGATTGTGTTATGTCATTCACTTACTTCTGAGAATTTGGAACAGATCCAGAAAGACTATAATCGTGTCTAAAATAAGCAAGGATGAAATTTTATTGCATAAATTTAAGAAGCTCATCTAAACTAAGCTATAGTGTCTTCAGGAAGTGCTAAATGTTTGGAAAAATGTCCTGAATTTGAAGATATGAAGTAGATCTCCCCATTGCTTCCATGCCTCTTGTATTTGGTACTATAAATGCTCTCGGATTCAAGACCATATAATTAGAATAATTCCTGAAAAGTGGCAGCTGGGGATTGGAATCAAGTCCTTGTCATGGACGCTCCCACAAAACAGACAACAACAGCTATCCAAGCAATTCAGGTTTATTGCAACCAACGTTGCCCAGCATTCCTTCTGGCAAAAATTAAATTACAAGTTTGTCTGTCTGTTGGGAATTACACAAGTAATTTCTAAACTACACAACTAATTCCTAAACCTTGAGGAAAGATGAACCAAGATGGGCACACACTCATCAAGGGGAAACCTCCTACACAAGATTGCCCAAGATATCATTAACCCAAAGCGGAGAGATGGGGGTGAGGGTGAGGCTCACTCAATTCGTGGAGACTCATTCAATCAGTGGAAGTATCCTTGGATACTTGAATGCAAACTCAACTGGTTCTTAGACAGGGCCCCATTTGTACCCTTGTTGGGAGTGCACTGGGATCATTTTAATAGGCAAGCCCAGACAAAACATGCCTAGGGTCCAGACCTTGAGGCAACAGTTAATCACCTTGAGGTGTGACTTAATGGCTTGAGGCGCTCTGTCATGCTCTGGTTTTGCCTGTCAAGGAGGCTGCATCTGCCACAATCCTATGAAGTTCAAGAGTTGTATCTAAGATAGAATTTAGGTCAGCTATTTCCTTGTTGCGAAATCTGATCACTATTCAAAAGCATACAGATATCTTTTTTTCTCTTATCCTGGTATTTTCTCTTCACTTAGGTTCTATTTAGGCTTCCAGTTTTCTGGAAAAAATTTACTTGACTCTCATGTTAAGGAAGTTGACTGTTGTTTGGAGAACACTGGGAGTTTATAATATAATTTCTTCTTGACCAGTAGAGCTCTCTAGCAGTTAGATCTACTCAACAGATTTGACTTGGCGAATATCTGGTCTGCAATTTTACCATGCAATAAAGACAGATTTAAAGAGCATACTTGCTACAGTTTGAATGATTCTTTGGACACATCATTTTTAGGAACTGTGAAGACAAAAGTTGAGACTGACTTCAGATGCTACTCTAATTGGATTAAAAGGAATGAGTTACTCTACAATTGAAACAGGGTGACCCAGAGTACCTGTCTATAATTTCATACCCATGAAAAGCCTGTTTTATTTTCCAGGTTTTTACTACTGGTGCCTGAGTGATACAAGAATAACCAGTCTCAGTACTTTTTCTAATATTCAGACAGCTACTTAAGTATGAATATAATCCATCAGAACTGAATATGGAATAAAGTTGTTTATGGGACTTAAAAATCTAATGAATTTGATAAATAATTAAGGATGGTTTAATCTTTAAAATATTGAATCAGTCTTTCAAAATATTTTAAGGAAACAATATTGGTTGTATATTAGTGTCTTTAAACTTTTTCTTAACTTTGGGCTATTGGAACTAAGTGCTGATACTGAGGGAGACTATAAATTTCTTGGCAAAATTGTGTTACAGTGTGTGCTTTGAAAGAACATAAATATCCAGAGCATTCTTTGCTTTCCTTGACATTGCACAGTTTGTATGTCTTTTCAACAGACACAGAAGTATAAATAAACATATTGTATATTTGAATGCACTTTGGCTTGTAATGTTGTTATATTTAAACACGAATTTCTGATTATTACATTTTCAGTTTATATATTTGACATCCCCTGTCACTGAGAAACTGATCTACTGATCTAATACTAATAAAGTATGGAAAAAATTTATTGTAGGATGCTAAAGGAGATTAAAGTTCTCTTTTGAATCAATACAAAGACAATTTCCATTTTCACAATATTTAGATAAGAATACCAATATTTGTTTGACTATTCTTATACAATACAGAAGCTGCAGAGGCAATAGAGGCTGAAACATGTACAAGAAAAATTGAGTCACATTTTCTAGTTTAAAGATTAGCACCCACACTGAAGCCTTTCAATACTGGCCTTAAAGCACTAGTAGGATTTCTGGACACCCACCAAGTTGTTTGGTTTAGATCTCAAAGGGTAAATCTCTGTTTTGCTTTTGGATATTTTTATTCTAGAGATGGAACTAGTTTTCTAGAACAATACACAGAATACATAAGATCAAAGCAAAGTTTATGGCATAGCCTTGTATTTTACTAACATTTTTCTCAGTTTTACATCTTTCTTCTGTGGATACAGTTATGCTGTTTACTGTTGCTAAGTCCATTAAGAATGAACTGTGTTTACCAAAGTGTGACAATATGGTTATGTTTCTTTTCCCCTTTTTCACATATGGCAGCTGAGTAGTGAAAGAGTTTTCAAAAGATCAGTTCTATGATGTATCATATTTTTCATCTTACTGGACTATGAATATAGCTTTGTCAGCTTTAAACTTAATGAATGCTATTTCAAACTTTTTATGCATTGATAGTAGAGCTGATACTGGAAAAGACTCCACAAAATGAATTTTCTCTCTATATATCATACTAGAAATGAAGATAATTTCAAAGAAATTAGAAAATATGTAATTTTCCTTCATTGTCCTAACATTTATATCAATAATAGTATTTCTTTTGTTGTTGGACTCATGGTCAGTCCTTTAAAAAATAAATTACATTGTTTATTGTATCTTCTCTTTGTTATTGAGATATTGTAATTTCAGTTTTCAATTTTATTCTGTTAATTCAGATCTATTTTGTTGAAAACCAAATCATAATATGATTTATATTGCTTACTATATTTTTACCTCTACTAGCCATATTTTAAAGAATTTCTATTCAAATTAAATTTGATCATTTTATCTGGGCTTCAAATTCTGGATCACTTGGATTATTCCCTCTGAGAATGAACAATTATTCCTTGCTATGTAAATTCAAGTGCATGGGGGTTGTGCTTCTATATTCCTTTGAAGATGAAATATTTTAGAAAGCCTGGAGGAAAGCAGTCCAGCTCAATGAGAATTCATGGTTCTTTTTATTTTTCCCCTTCATTAAGACAAGAAAGGTCTAAAGTCTGTAGAGGCCATTCTTTTGTTTCAGAGTATTGTAAGGTCTCTGGGATAGATGCATGTAGTGTAAGTTATTTGTGCTGTGCCTTGAACTATGATTTATGCTGCTAAGGTAATTCACCAAAAGTACTTTCATGATCAAAGCAGAAGCTTCTAGAAAGAACAATGTAGTAGCAAATCTTTTCCTATCTTGCTAGGGAAAGTAGAGGCCTCTGCAAGAATGTTTTAGTTAAGATTAACACTAAGCAGGAAGCTGAACACCATGTCAGGATTTATGACTTTATACCTGACAGGTCAGGATGGATGGAGGGATAGAAGACATTGTTGCAACCCTTTCAACCACAGGGACTGTGCAGGCCATATGTCTTGCTGTATGTCTGATGTAATTTTGAAATAATGAATCTTTCCATGGAAGGAAAGGAAAACATTCTTGACAGCTTGAGCCCTCTTGTCACCCAAAATAAGGTACACGATTAGTTTAGGAGAAAACTCTGAGAAGACCAAAGGATGTGTGTTCTTTTTCTATCTATCCCTTTCTTATGTGTCCACGTTTTTCTCCACCTATCCTCTGACAGTACCAGAGCATACTTAGCTATTTCCCGCTAGCAAAAATATAGTACATTCAGGTACATGCGCTCACACCATTTTTCCTTCTCATTTTCTAGCTTTGCCCTCCCATAAGCACTTGTACTTTCATTAGTCTTCACTGGACTTCCCCCTTATTTTCTCTGATACAGCCTTGCCATGTTCATCTTGCAAGAAACAGAGGAGGAGGGGTTTTCCATCAAAAGGACTTGGACTGTATGAAATGCCGTCTTGCTGTAAGTTGAGTCTGTATTGACACCTGTGATCGGTCTAGATCAAACAGCTTCATTCAGAATTAGAATGTCCGTCATAATTTGTTTCTGATTTAGGACCTTTTCCACCTGAAAGGTGGGAATATTTAATCACTTATTCTTTCTGTTTATTAGGACAGATCATGTATTTGAGGAGCGTTTTACTCTTGTTTCACCTTTTCAATTACTCCAAGTGTATGTGGTTGGAAGAGTACTGTGTCAATCAACACAATCCTGACCATACTTGTCACTTTTCATCACAGCATTTGTCAAGGATATAAATTCAGACTGTGCCTGAGACCTTTCATAATCAAGCACTGTAGGGTTGGTTTTAAGGTTTTAGTACTTTAGTTTGTGTTCTGTCTAGGACTCTAAAATGTAGGAGAACTGACACTTGTAGAATGTGATTCAACTGATAAAATATGGATGTCTAATCTAGGATGAAATCAACTGCTTTCTAAAAGTCACTACTTCTCTTCCCATTGACTGTAAAATGAATGGAAGGTGACTAGTTCAGATGTAGATTTTTGTCTTGTGAACATCCACATTCAGCCAAATGAATGCACAGTAGTGGAGAGTGTATACATTTGAGAAAGTCATTTAGTATTCGTACCATCAAATGCCATTTGACTCCTGCAGGCATGTGAAGTCAGTAGACATTTCCACTTTGGAGTGCTATGGCTCTTGGATTATTTCTTTACTAAAATAATTCATAAATTGTAGCAAAAATTCCAGGAGTAAAGATGTGAAACCCATGTCTGTCTTTGCCAAAAACATTTGTCAACAATGAGGAATGGAACCAGTCACCCTACTGCTCTATGCCTTTCGATCTCCATGAATCTTTAATTTATTTCAGCACTGATTCACCCCTTCCTGACTATTATATGTGATGGGCGGAGAATTTTAAAACAGCAGCAGCTTTAAAATGAACAAAAAGAATGCTTCTTCACTCAACACATAATTAAGATGTCAGATTTATTACTACAGAGTGTTGTGGAGGCCCAAAATACAAATAGGTTAAAGCCCATAATATTTTTTTTAATATTTGAAGGGGTTCAAGCAAGGGTTAGACACATTCATAGAAGAAAAGTTTATTAGAGGCTATTAGACATAGTGATGTGGACATTATGATGGTGATGTGGACAAATAGCAGCTCAGAAATCCCAGAGCTGTAGTTTGTTAAAAGTTGGGAGAACTATCAATTACATTTAACTTTTTTTTATTTTATTTTTCCTTTTTTTAAAATTTTTTTTCTCCTCTGGCCATTATTTCTACTCAATATCTCAGGAGAGTGTTTCACATGAGAATACTGTCATACTCAAAGCCTTCTGCAAATGGGGGTCACATAGAAGTGAGATCTATGTAAATCCGAGTGTAATAAATGGGAAGAAAAAGAAAAGAGATCAAGATAAGATCAGAGGTTCAAAAACTTAAGGCAGAGCACTCTGATAGTCCAAAGACTTTTAAAGAACAAGGCAACCATCACACACAGTCAACAGAGGTTCACAAAGGGAAAGTCTTGTCTAAGTAATGTGATATACTTCTATGATAAGATCATTCACCTAGTGGATGATGGGACAGGAATGTGGTGGGTGTAGCTTTTTTAGATTTTAGTAAAGCTTTTGATACTGTTCCTCAATTAGCCTTCTGGATAAGTTGTCCAACTGTGAGATGAGAAGGTACATGATGTGCTGGGTAAAGAAATGTGAAAGACAGGGCTCAAACTGTTGTAGTGAATGTGGCTACATCTCGCTGGAGACCAATAGTATTCCTCAAAGCTCAATTCTAGAGCCAGTTCTGTTCAATATATTTATCAATCATCTGGATACAGGAGTGGAATGCATCCTTAGTAAGTCTGTTGATGATACTAAACTTTGAGGTGCTGTTGTCTTTCTTGAAGGACAAGAGGCCTAGCAAAGGGGTCTAGACAGATTAGAACATTGGGCTATTATTAATGGGATTAAATTTAACAAGTATAAATGCCAATTCTGCACCTGAGATGAAGCACCACTGGGCACAAGTATTAATTGGGAGAGGAGTGGCTGCAGAAAGGGATCTGGTGGTGCTGGCTGACAGCACGCTCGGTATGAGTCAGCCATGTACCCTGGCAGCCAAGAGGACAAATCACATCACAGGGTGCATCAAACGCAGTATAATCAGTCTGACAAAAGAGGTGATTATCCCACTGTATTTAGTGTTGGTGTGGCCTAACATTCAGTATTGTGTGTAGTTCTCAGCTGCTGTTAACAGTTTAATTTATCAGAAATTCAAAGTCTCCAAAATTCTTTTGTTATGAGGTGAGGACAATGTAATTTTACATTGTCATAGTTCTGCTAAATTTTGTGACAAAGTCCTAAAGCTAGAATGATTAAGCTGGTCTGAGTGGTGTACTCATCCAACATGTTTTGTCTCTCTTAGCTTCCTGCTCTCTAATTTTTGCTGACCATTACTGTGACAAAGATGAAAATTGGCAAAACTGGAAAATGTCTATTAACTTAATTTATGTGGTACTGTAAAAATTTCTTATAGATGCCTAGTTTGCCACCTTCACAGAAAAGCATAGCAGTGCTACTAGCAAGAGGCTTTGCATTTTTTTATATTATGTGAAAAATGTTCCCCTCTCTGAGTATTGGAGAGCTTAGTAGTGTAAGTGTTGCCAAATGCTATTGGAGAAGGAAGTAGAGCAAATATAATTTTCCACAAGGGTAATGAGACCTGATTAACAAAGTTGCAAACCTGCCACCAGCAAGCCAAAATAAAAAATTCCGGAGAAACTGATTTAGTGCCGGTGTTCCTACCTGCTGTTGAGTGGGTTAGACTATGGTCTTTTCATTGACTTCTGTGCCATCATTTAATTATAGAGGTTCATTCTTTCTGGACAGCACCATCCTTGGAGCACCATACTAATACATCATTGGCTGTTGATGATATCTAATGATGAATCACACTAATATATCATTAAATCTGTCACACAGGTGGCTTTGCAGATTAATTTCATTAGAGCAATGACCTGTGATGATGATACATTACTCAAGGGATAGGTTCTATAAGAAAGGCTCTTACATAATTTTACATTCAAATGTTATTAAATTTATCTAACACTTAATTAGTATACCTTCAAATAATATAACTGACAGACCAAAGAAAGTGTGTTCCTGGAAGGTCTGGAGAAACATGTAATACATTGGGGCTATACTGAATAGTTAAGATGAAGAATGGTCTGAAGCCACAGAGAAGCTATAACTATGAAAGTAGAGAAATGCAAGGTTTCTTACAAGTATTGTATTGTTGAAGAAAGAGTTAGAAAGAAAAATGCAATTAGAACTATGCAAAACTGTGCAAAAACATTAAATCAAACTTTCATTAACTGAATATACAAAAGAAGGAAAAAACCTGCAATATACATTAAAAAAAAATCAGTAAAATAGAAAATTTACCATTAATATTTCCTTTAAATTTGGTAATTTAAATAGCTGTGATTGCTTGAAGAAATTCCATAAAAGTAAAGAAAACAAGTTCCTTTCTTAATTGCTTTCCTCATGCTTCCTACTTACAGAAGAATGGAATTTTAAATTTTTGTGAAACTTATTATTTTATGGGTTCATTTTTTAATAACTTATTTTTCCATGCATCCATCCTTTGATCTTCATCAAGAGGGACTCATTAACTTTCATCTCCCCAGAAAAAATACATCTTTTCCACACAGGTGTTAGTTTTTCTGAACTCCATTTTCACGGTACAAAGCATCCATGGCACTTCCACATTATAAATGTTGTGTGCAGTTCTGGTCATCCTCTCTTCAAAGAGAAAAATAGAAAAAGTATAGCAAAAGAAGGTCAGATATATGTTAGCATCTGAATGGGAAGAAATTTAAGAGGCTAGGATTTGGACCACAGTATTTATAAAGAAATAGACATCTAGAAAGGAAGGAATGTTTGAAAAGCTGCACCACAAATAAAATTTTCTAGTATTTTTCCTCAAAGAAGAGAAGACATGCAATAACATTCTCAAGCATTATGTTTAATGGAAAGAGAAAGAAGTATACTTTTCCTTACGGCACAACTGAGTCATGGAACTGAACATCACAGAATGCTGTGGAGACCCAAAGCATAAATGGGTTTAAAAAAGACTTAAAGAAATTGAAACTGAATTCAGCTTTTGGCCCATGAAGTCCATACTTAACTTTTGCCCTTAAGTATCTACTAATGTTGCTCAACAGGGGTTACTCGACTTTTGATCAGATGTAGTAGTGACATTCTTAAATAGCACAAGATTTTGAAGTGATCAGCCATTGCTTTATGCATTACTTCGGGAATAAGGCAACAAGTGCTTGGGCCTGAGTCCAACAACAATTAGATTCAGCTTTCTGTAGTCCCATCAATAAGTATTAGGAAACAAATTGTCAGGAGTTATCTCAGCTTTTTTTTCCATGCTTTGTCATTAATTCTACACTACTTTATGGGCGTAATTTCAGTTGTGCATTATGGTATGCTTGCTGTAGTAGCCATCTGAATTGCTTTCATGATACCCAAGAACTGAATTCAGTGTCATGTGAGCTATTGAAAATAAATTGAATAACTGTGTTTAGACTGAGAAAATAAGGATTTCATCAGTGGGTTAATGATTTCTCTTCAAAAAGGCCTTTGTGGAGAACTTTTCTTCCAGATGAATAGCTATCACTATTTTTTTAAGATTCATTAAGTATGTGGAAATTCAACAGAAATCAGAGATGATACACAAAATATGGTTTTCTCTAAAAGCTTCATATACAAGAAAAAACTTCTGCTACTGTACAATAAAATGACTGAAAAAATGACATCATGGGATTCCTTTTCTTATCTTTCAGTGGCTGAAGATTCAACTTAGTCACTTCTCAAACAAGGAACTGTCTTTTCTGCTACTGCCAGCTCTCATGATCTGACACAGAAAGTACTTTCTTCCACAGAGAAAGGTCAGAAAGTCACTAGTACAAACCCATGTTCAGACTATGACCTGAGTGACATGAATTCATCTATTCTCATTGTTCCATTGTCGTTCCTGAAATGTCATTTTGGTCCTAAAAAAAGTTGTCACTTCCCTCCCCTCTTCCCCCTTCCTTGTGAAACTCAGTATCTAGACTGAGTTACATGAGTTTACAAATGAATACATGGAAGAAACAGCTCTTTGAAATGGTGTCATTTACAGTTGCTCTTTTCCAGGGAGAATCAAGCCTGAAAAAAAGTAATACTGCAAAAGTAGCTGCCTAGCTGGGGAGCTAAAAATTTAATGATTTGGGTTTTGCTGGGATTTTTTACAATTTAATGAAGTTACTTTGTTATCTTGTACCACTATATATGAGAAATATATATATGAGAATATGTTAGTGGATGAAGTTTTCTGTATACAAATCATACGTCTCAGTAGTGGGATAAATAATCATTATTCCAATACTGCTTTAGATTAATTAATTCTAATATTAAGAATGAAGATCATGGCTCTATCTCAGAGACGTCATTTCCCAATGTAGTATCTGTAAGAGAATGAGCTGGGGAACAACATACCTATGATATTTAAACTTCCAAATTAGTCTTTCTGTAAAAGTTCCAGTCCTTTGGCAAAGTCGGTTTGAGACAACTCATGTATAATCCAGAAGTCATTTAAAAGACTTAATATATGATAACCCATGCCAATAGGGATAATATCTAAAAAGAAAAAAACTTGAATTATGATCACTGATAGTAAAAATTTTTTAAAAATCTGATATATTTAGCATCAGCTGACATGATTGAAGAGAAATAAATGGAATTCACATCTGATGCATAACAGTGTATTGATAAAGAAGCTGTAGCAGCAGAGAAACACACATCACTGGCCTCATCTGACCTGTGTCTCCTGAAGTTTAACCTAATTGTAACTAACTAGTCTAACCTGATTATGTATGCTTATTCTGCAATGAAGGACAAGTTCCAGGGAGCCATTACTCCTGCCTTAAGACAAGTAGTATAACTGATTCTTTCATGACTAGAATATCTGTTAATATGCAAAGATCTAGGCTACCAGTCTAGACAAGCGAACTAGTTTTTTCAAGGATAAAATAATGTAAACCAGGTCAGGCTGATGGATGGTATTCGGTTCCACACTGCTGATACATAACTACAGTGGTCTAAAGGCAGGTGTCTATGTAGGAGATCCTGTCTATATAGGATCCTGTCTTAACTGAGAGAGAAGACATCTGGCTAAACATTAATGTCTGTCTCTAAGGTGAATTGAATAGCTCTTCACAATTCCAGTAGGTTCATTGATCAAAGGCTCCCAAAATGGGAATTTAGAGCTCTAGGTTACATGCAAACACCTGCACATAGACATCTATTTTAAGCAATCTGCAATTTGAGTTCATTCTTACTTGTGGGGCCAATTCAGTTGCTGAAATGCAGGCATTTACTGCCATTAGAGACATCACCAGATGCCCAAGACATTTACATTGATCTATCGTATAAAGAGTAGGACCTAAAGGAGGTCCTTGCCCTTCTGGAGCAGCAGCTGGATGTTAAGTGAGAATGTCAGATCATTTAATCTCAGATTAAACAGTACAAATGATGAGAAGGTTGACACTATTATCACCTGTTTCTGTTTTTTCGGTGTGAGATATCTAAAGATGCAAGACCTGTATTCATGAAGTCAAACCAAAGCATGATAACTTTGACTGCAAAGTAAACTGAAAAATGTGAAACCAAACAATTTTAAGCATGTATTTACCTCCCCCTTATTTAGATACATCTCTCTTTCCTGCTGATTGTGCATTCTGAATTAAAATAGAAATACAAAATGAACTGCACAAAAGTGAAATTAAATTCTTGCTAGAGATCTATTTTAAAAAAGTGGGAAACTCTGATATTAAATTAAGACTTGCTGAGTCTCGAGAACAGCTTTCTAAACATTTTCAGCTAGAATGCATTGCTATGATTACAGGTCAGGAAAACTCCTCCAGACTGGAGATTAGTAACAAGCTCTAGCATATGACTTTAACTAAACTAATTAAAATAAAAAGGGATATTGCAGAGCGATTTGGAATAATGTCAATGAGCATTACCCATGAGACAACCCTACATGTGTTAAAAAATTTAACATGCACTGTACATGTATCAAAGTTCCTTTTTTGTCAAGGAACTGACTTTTTTTTTTTTTTTTTTTAATAAAAGCGAAATTAGTTTTTTTGTCCCTTTCTTCCATTCATTTTCTAGAACATTTTATATTTTTATCTCTAATGACTGTATAAGATTAGAAAAAACCTTCATATCTGAAAGCAAATTTTATTGAATCACAGAATTGCCGAGATTGGAAAAGACCTTTAAGATCATCGAGTCCAATCATTAACCTAACATTGACAAGTCCTTGAATAAACCATATCCTTAAGCACTACATCTACTATAACTGAGAATCAGCATGCACTTTTTAGGTAGCTCCCTTCATCCAGCAGCATATCCTCAAATGTTTTCTGATGAAAACTAATATCCTGTTTGACATAGGAAACAAACAATGTTTGGAAATATATTTTTTAAAAAAGTTACTACTTCTGTATGCCTCAAAGTCAATAAAAGGCATAAAATAAGGTTAGTCATTCACCTGCTTGCTTTATCAGGAAGATCTGTCTATTTACATCTCTTTCCAAAGTAGATGGTAGACCTTGCAGAAACGCTTGGGAGGTTGCAAAGAAGAAAAAAAGTCTGTGGCTCTCAGTGAATTTGATCAAGAAGACCTCTGTCTACCATTCAAAACTGATAAATAACATATATCCCATGTAGTTCTGAGAGGATACAATTTTCATTAGAACCATCACTGAGAGTCCCATCCTCCCCTCTGATTGATTTCATTGCAAAGTATTCCATGCTCTTTTCAAGTTAAGAAGTATTTCCATATCATTGACATAGAATGAAAGCAAAATTTTTTTGCAAACTCCAATAAAGGTCTAGAAAACACCCATCTGCTTTCCCATAGCTTGCATTTGATGTTCTGCATTCTCAAACAAGCAACTCAGAAATATTTTAAGTAACATATAGGAATGGGAATTTAAACCTCTTTTGCTGGGTAATGCAATGGAGGTGCCTCTTTGAAAGTATCTAATAGACAGCAGTTTGTTTCTGAATATTTTAACATGTCACTGTGTTATACAAGCATCATAACCTAGCAATACATAGTGTCCTTCATCTTTAAGAATACTGAAAGAAATGAAGTCATATGTGGTAGATCATCAGCAGAATTCTGCAATATTTTAGACATCTATAGTATAGACACCTATGTCTGAACAAGGGGTGTAGAAATCCCTAAAGGCAGAGACACTTGCAAAACAGAACAAATTTTTCACTTGAGGGTCTTGTGGCATACTAACATACCTAAGTGTGCCAATAGAGTTTGCACACAGTACTTTGCTGTCCCATGCAAGGCACATTGCTTCGGTTTTTGGTTTATTTTAAAAAATAGAAATTCTTCTAGCTATGACCAACTCTGAATATGGTATTCTCTTCTTGGTGTTCTGATTATAGAATATAGCTCTAAACAGATGTCTGTCCTGATTAAGTGGTAGGAATAGAAGTCCTTGAGGAACATCCTAAAACATAAGTGTCCATAGGGTTAAAGTGACTAAATTAAACAACATTATCATTAAATCCTAATGAGAAAAATTGTCTCATTTGTGGATGTAAAACTTACAGTAGTTGTTTAGGTCACTTGAAACAAATAATCTTTTAACATACAGATGTTGTTCACTGAAGGGGTCTCATTGGTTAGTGTAGCCCAACATGAAATATTTGTGATTTGGAGAATTATTTTGCTTATGCTGGAGCTAGCCTCTGTGGGAACCTACTGTAACTGTGACAATGTTGATTTTTTTGTAATATTGATTACAATCATGATTAAGGATATTTTCAGCAAAGGGAAATGAAGAGAGCAGAGACATAAGATTCTTCATAAATCATGATTAATCATGCAATGCATTTTAATTAAAAATACAGCAAATTTTCAATGTTTTAAGCTTCACTGCACAGGATGGAGGCACATGGGTTCTTAAGGCCTTTTTTTTGTTTGTTTCTTTCTTTCTGAATTAATTGAGTATGGGGCACTGTGCTTCTGAACATATTTCTAATGTTATTGCATTTTTTTTTTCTTAGTGCTTACTAAATTGATCAATTCCACAGTTATATTTTAATTTTCCTGTCTGATTATTTGTGTAAACCAAATAAAACGTTATTCAGATAGGGTTAGAAGTACTGTTACTGAAATGACTGTGGTCTTAGATTTTTGGATATACCTGACACTTAGCTTTTATAGTTGCTATGACTGCATCAGTAATGCACACAGGAATAATTGTTAACTGTCAAGAACACAATGTATTTCTAATCATATTCCATCAGTGACATGTGTTTTACATTGTTAAATCATTTTGGCTGAAAAACAGAGGCTCAGAACAGAATGTAAAAAGCCTGTTCTTTCAGTTTCTTTGCATTATTCATAAATGCAGTACCTTGTCAGCACTTAGAGTGTAATCAAAACATAAATGATGTATGAATATTTTGTGTTCAAACTCCATGTAGGATGTTCCTAAGTTACACAATACATTGCATTGTCTTTCTTATAGTCAGTGTAAAATTTTAACTATGTGTGTCATAAGTTCTGTAAAAGCAAGACAGTCTACTCTTTTCTTTTTGTTCTCTGATTCAAAAGGATGAGTTGAAATTAAAGAAAAAAATCCACAAAAAATTCACACCAAAAAAATGAACAAGCTGTTATTATCCTTTACCATTGTATCTCATTCATGCTCATTATGCTGTTGCATGGTATAACTTGATATCATTTTCAGATTAGCTCTCTTGAGCACTGTTTTGAGTGTTTCAGAGATAAATAACATCATGAATAAATACAAAAATGCCATGACAGCCTTACAGCCTTTTTTTTTTTTTTCCTTTTTTTTTTTTTTTTTGGTGCATTGAAGAGAAGTATTATGAAACACAACTTCTGGATTCTAACAGCTTGGAGTTTCTGACTGTGTATTGAAAGCTGAAGAAAAAAAAAGAGGTCTAGATTTTGGAAAACTTGTGAAGTTACACAGATAAAACCAAATTTAACATACTGTAATTCTACAAAAAGAAAAAAGGGGATGCAATTATTGACAAGAGAAAATGGAGGAACATAAAAGTATTTTTATTGTACTCTTTGATGGACAGATTACAGAAAAATATTCCACCTATTACATTAGGCAGCTTTCTTATTACCTGCCAAGTTTTCAGCAACAACATGTAACTAACATCTTTCTTTCAGTATTTTATTTAATCTTGTCTGGGGACATTTAAGTGCAATAAAAAACCAAAATGTAACTAGGAAGCTTAGACACATGTTCAGCTTTAGCTGAAGCTGTAACAGAATACTGTTCCTTGGAAGAAATTAAACAGAATGCACACATTTTTCTGAATAATTTACTTTATTGGGTTATGAAAATTAATTGGACTACTGGCATTTTGATGGCTTTTTTGTGCTGGTATAAATATCATGCTTTTCTGTATATTTCCCAAGCATAACACTGAATCTCCTTCCAGTTGTGACATTACATAACCTGCAGTGTCCACAGTCTAAAGTATTTTCAAATTAAAATGCCAACTAAATGTACCCTTGTTTGTATTCTTTCCTTATACTGAAGCATTTTGGCAAAACATCTGCTAATAAGAAAGTCTCTCTCCATCTTTCTTATAAGCCTCCTGTATATATTAAAAGGCTGCAATGGAGTCTCCCTAGTGTCTTCTATTTTCCAGGCTGAACAATCCCAACTCTTTCAGCCTTTCTTCATAGGAGAGGTGTTTCAGTCCTCTTACCATTTTTGTGTCCTTTGTCTGGACCAGCTCTAGCAGGTCCATGTATTTCCTCTGTTGGGGACTACAGAGCTGTGTGCAGTACTCCATCTGGTTAAGATGGTTACTAAGATAGTAACTCCAAGTAATAATAGCTTGTGATTGATTTTCTAAGATCTTGTATTAGCAGAGTTCAATCACTGCACTAAAGATAGATAGATGCCCAAAATCTGTGCTCAAATGAGGTGTAAAGATTGTGGATTTAATCCAAAATTCCAAACACAGTCAGTATACCTGATGGAGTCACTTTTCAATACCACATAATGAGCTTCTCATTGCTCTCTACATACCCTTGGAGTATCTTAGCCATTCATGAAAGTCTGGGAAATATGGCACAGGAACTATGGAAAAGGAGAGAAAATATAAATGGAATGGAATTCTTTTTTTTTCATTTTATTTATTTATTTCCCTTTTTAACAAAACATAACAA